>JAFIDM010000001.1:156177031-156187276 GCA_023159025.1 Thereuonema tuberculata
TTCCAGATGGATTTAAGCTAGAAATGTCATTTAATTGAGAAGTGGTCATTATCGGTAGAAGTGAGTGCCCATTTCGGCCTTGGCTGTTGTGGCCTTTCTTGTTTTTTCTCTTCATTTGGAGGGAATATGGTCTAATCTCCCACGCTGACCAAACGGGTTGGGAGATGCATTTTTAACCTTCTGCCAGGTTCAAATTAGGCCGCTTCTAACCTGAAGAACAGACGCCTTTTGCTGCCGCTCCACTGGAGTACAGACGCAGCATCGAAGAGTGTCACCGTTGATCTTGAAGATTCTTCCGCCGACCTCTTCGCCAGTTCAAATTTAGCCGCTTACAGAGTTGATCCCGGGGAAACCCACAGGCTACCTCTTTATCACGTTGCCCGTCCGCCACCACGAGGAGGTAAAGAACTGGACTTATGGGGACATATTAATAATAAACAATATTATTTTATGTAGTAAAATACGTAGATATAAAACACTAAACCTATTCATAGAAAGAAAAAAAACATGTTATGGTAATCAGATTAAACTGGCACATATCACAAATGGTTAATTAATATAAAAATAAAAACAAGACAGCCGTGCTGGCGTGGTCGTGCGGTTTAGCCGGCGGGCTGCCGTTGTGGCCGATGCGGCAGCACCCGGGTTCGAATCCCGGTGGTGGCATGGCTGTTTCTTTCTTCTTCTGTGTTTCGTCCGTTTCCCACCTGGGACTTACTCTCTCAGGGTTATCCTGGACGGGATATAATTCTCGTCCCCCCTTTCTTGAATTTCACTAGCCTCGCCCTGACGTTGTCAGGTTGAGCTAGTCACGTGGTCCCTAGTTGGCCAAAATCGATAAAAGGAAGGAAAAACAAGACAGCATGAACAGCAGAGTAATAGATGAAGTACTTGTCCTAAAATAATATCTATATAAATTTCAATGGGACAACATAAGGTTTTATTCCTATGCTTAGATATTATAATAATACCAATGACAAAATGATATGCCAATATAGAAAGATTACAATAAAATTAAAAAAACAAATACAATCAATACATTCAGAATTTAAATAACAGAAATAACTTGTTTGTGCTAGAAAATACGATTTTCTAACTTATTTAATTATTTTTTCAGTTCATCCGTTTCTATTGTAGTTACCATGACAAAATCTGGCAATCATCTTTTCCTCCTTTCTTTTAGTTTTATATTTTGAGTTCACTTATTAGTTTTCTCTATAAAAGAAGTTTCATCGCTACATTAAACACAAACACAGTTTTCACTTAATAGTTCATAAACACAAGCACAGTAGGGTGAATCTACAGAAAACCTGCAATTTCAGTCAAAAATTTTTGAGATTTTAAATTACAAGATTTCCTTTTCAAAAAAATTGAGATGATTGCTTTTGACGTTCTTACATCCATGATATATGTGGTTCAGGTCAACGCATTTTGGTTATTTAGAAAAAAAAAAAATGATCGTAGGCTATGTCCACAGAAGTGACTTGTGTTGATAACGATGTCGAATTTTAATATAAATTAGATCCGAAATAGTGAATTTACGTGGGAAAACTATGAAATAAATAAATAGAAGACTATAATTTATGAATTAAAAGAACTTTTTATCAAAAGAGAAAATCATGTACAATAAAAATGAATCAGACTGTCAATCTTAAACGTCTATAAAAATGTAAGTAGATAATTACATATATCATATATTATATGATATATAACAAGTGGATATAAATATCCTTATTGGCATTTAACAAAGACTGGAAATGAAAGACAAGTCTTCGTGAAAAACATAGTATCCGCTATTGTTGATGATCATCACTTCCATGGACCCCAAATGTCCACGGAAGTGATGTCCACGGAAGTGACGAATATTTATGTTTCTTGACCCATGTGCTCTTCATTTTGAGGTTAAGAACACGTGTCATTCAGAAAATTAAGTTTACCATATTTCTATTATCATGCCTAGAAATAATCATTTTTCTATAGAAAAATTAGGTCTAAACAAGACCACAGAAGTGATGGGATGAGCTGTGCAAATGACGAAAAATGAATAAAAAGGTAATATTTTCCTGACAAATGTGCGACTCAGATGAATAAAATCAATTCCCAATCCAAAATCGCCGTGTAAACTTTTGTTTTTAAGTGAAATGGAAGACAACTAGCGCATCGGGTGGATTTTTTATAAAGTTTAGGAATGTCCACAAAAGCGATGGCTAAACCTTGTGACTAGACTTGAGGTTGCAAAAAAATTTTACTGATAATTCGAAAAAAAATTTCACTCTTATTTCTGATTTCACAATATATATATTATTTGAAAAATATTAAGAAATAAAGCAGTTTGGATCTTTAGAAGCTATCCAACTGTAGCTTGTGACAGTCCACGGAAGTGACGAATCACCTTCTGTAGACAACTTTTTTTTTAGAAATTCCATAAAATTAAAAAAAAAAAATTATACTAAAGTACAGTATATTTTGTACTTCAATGTGTGATTTTGGAAAATGACAAATATTTTCAATCACTTTCAATTTATTGCTCTGTGACACGAATTACAGGTTTTCCGTAGATTCACCCAGTAGCTTTTCCTCACAGTAGCTTGTCTGTTTCCATGCGAAAGTTTTGGTTTCGTTTTAGCTTTCAGGAATAGCTTCACTTTCTTTCACTAATAATTCGTATGAATTAACACTATCTAAAGAATTGAAAACGGAACACACTACTCGAGCATTTGTCTATTAACATCTTATTCTATTAGTTAACAGTTCGGGTGGGAAATCACTCGAATCGCATCTATTCATTTTCGTGTTCGAACTGTGAGTCTTCTCGTTTAATGCTTTAGAATTCCACAGTTAATTTTACCCTAATCAATCAGTTTTCAGTTATTCCCTATTTTATATAAAATCAACGGCGTCCCCGAGGCATTTTTAACAACTACAAATAACTAAATTTAAACGTAGTTAAACGTTCGATGTTTAATTTCGTCAATATGCTCACCTGTGATAAAATAAATGGGAAAAATATTTAACTTAGAATGAGACGATTAGCTGTAGATTAGATAAGTTGAGGTTTGACTCCCTCCAGGATATTTATTTTGAAAAATTTGAAAAAAACTTTACCTGGGCGCTCTTCGTGGTTTAATTCATTATATTTTACTGCCTTAAAAATATACAATGCTTCGCGGAAGCCGTTGATTTTACATGCATAAAATAGGACATTATCCAGTTTTCTTTTGTTTTTAAAACAAATAATAATTTTACAGTCACTTGATTTAAGAAGTTTTTGAAATTAAAAAAAAAACTGTGGATGATTTTAGAACTTTAATTTAATTTAAATTTGAACTTCAGATATTTGTAGGAACATGTATATTTTCACTAAACAAAATAAGGTTTATTATTTGAAATTTTTTATTTCAGTATCTCAGTAATTTGGTAATAGTGAGTAGTGAAGGTTAGTTGTTTTAATTAGTTTGATGTTCTAAGCGCCAGATGTTCATCGCCAAATCGCCGGCGCTCAAATGTACCCTACTACCCACCCCGGGAAATTATCATACACTGTATTAATGATGAACCAATTATACTTACTTGAGGATTTTAAATTAATTTTTATTATTTTATTAATGATATTGATAATTATTTCTATTTCTTTAGTTAACAAAAGAATCTTAAAAGACATGTATAACGATGAATACGAGCGTGATTCCGAAGGAGAATCCACAGAAGAGGATGATGAAGTACTCGAGGAACCAACTTACGATCCTTCATCTTCCCAGGAATTTGATCAAAGGAATCGACCCCTGGAGAAACCCACCAAAGATTCCAAGAGGAAACCAGGTAATTCTCACTTCACTTTTCACAGGAAAATATAAAATGGCAGAGTCTATTTTTATTTATTTATTTATTTATTTATTTATTTACTTATTTTGAATGTCTTGCAAAAGAAACCATTTGAAAATGCTCTTAGGTTGCAAATTGAAAGAAATTCAGTTTTGTTTCTAATGGTCTTCTATTGAATTTGAAAATTTCTCCATTCAGATCCCAAAATTTCTAACGCAGTTCCAACCACAAAGTTACGAGGCTTTTTTTAAAAAAATAGACCTTGTCTGTTTCTAAGTCCATATTTCTTTCTTGTCTGTTTCTAAGTCCATATTTCTTTCTTGTCTGTTTCTAAGTCCGTACTTCTTTCTTGTCTGTTTCTAAGTCCGTACTTCTTTCTTAAGCTCCTTATTTTAATCCTTCTTGATTTCTAAGGTTAATTTCTAAAGTCAAAAAGGGCCCAGCACTAGATCTTAATTATTTGATCAAAGGATTCCACTGCGCAAAACTCTCCCTCAACCCTTTCATTCAATGTACGCCAACAAACCACGGATAGAGCGTTACACTTTTTCCAGTTTATAAATCATAGAAAGGTTATCATATCTTGAATTTCAATTCGGCTCATCGTAAGAACATAAAGAAAGCTATAGTACAGAAAAGGTTAATAGAAAATACAAAAGATAAGAAACTACAAAAATATAAGATAGAACTACAAAGAAAAAATTGATCATAAATGAGTAGCCAACAGAGCTTGTAGAGTATCATGTCAAAAAGTTCTTTCAAAATAATTGAAAGGTAATGTATCCAGGAAGTACAAAAAAATATTAAAACAACTACAGAGTGTCAGTGTTAATATAAATGTTAAAGATATATGAAAACGGAATAAGTAGTATGTATATACACAAATAGCAATAATATTCTCTGTATGATCCCGAAAGATTCAGACTATGACATACTAAAAAAACTGGCAGTAATGTATAAGTTAAAATGCAGGGACTGCAAGGCCATATATTTTAGAAGCACGGGTAGAACTCTCAGGGAAAGGGCAAGAGAGCATGTCCAAGCATTCAAGAGTAATAAAGGACCCATTTTAGACTGAGCGGACCATTGCCTGTTGGAAAATCACAACTTGGATCCAATAACCGAAATCCTTTATCAGATCAAAGTAAAAAGAAACCAGACTAATTATAGAGACATTTGTTACAAACAGTTTGATTGTATTAATAAAGCAAAAGGTTTACAAGTGAATAAATATTCATTAGAGTGTTTTAAAAAAGTACAGTCAGACCTCGATATAAGGTCATCCGCATATAAGATCACTTTTCTAAAGTCCCGGCTCATTGAATAGGAATTCTATGATATGAAATATCGGATATATGGTCAGGTCTTAAATACCGTAATCGCATATAAGGTCACTTTTGTCTGTGATTTCAGTGCCACACTGATTCAATTCCAAGAATTTTTCCGTGGGTACGATTTTTTATTTCTACGATCATTTCTCCTTCTGACGGAAGGGACAGCTTTCCCACGCCTGGACGAGTGGAAAGGATATTTCTCCGTTCCCATCGCGTCACGTGTCCATCAGGAAGTCGAAGGAAAGGATCTCATTCCAACCGTTTCTGTGCTTGTGTTATGATGTCGACAAAAAGAGAAACGTTCTCTTCAGAAAAAAAGAAAATCTTCGAAGATTTTGAAAACTCTAATGTATGGAAAGCATGTTTTGCCAAAGAGCGTGGGATACCACGAACAACTCTCAACAATATTCTGTCCTCGCATACTGTTGCAGAAACATGAAATGGAAAGAGAAAAAGAAAGCGTTTATCACCGTATGAGAAAGTTGAAGAAGGTCTTCTCCAATGGATATTTGCTAGATACATAATGTGCCTGTATCGTGCTTAGTACTGAAAGAAAAAGCTCTACAAATAGCCGCCGAATTAGGAGAGAACGATTTTATGGCGAGCAATGGATGGATACAGAGATTTAAATTAAGACATGACTTAAATTTTAAAACAGTGTGCGGTGAAGCCGGTGATATGGATGATAGCGTTTTAAGTGATTGGAAGAAATCCGTGTTAGATGACATTTTGAAGCGGTATGAACATTGCGATATATTCAATGTTGATGAATGTGGAGTCTTTACCTTTGGATTATGATGCAAACAAAAAAGCATGGATGAATGCTAACATATTTGAGAAAACTATACGGCGTTCGATAGATACTTTAAGAAAAGAAAAAAGAAAAGAAAAGTTGTTTTTATCGCAGACAATTGCCCTGCTCATATCAACATACCTCAGTTGAAATCAATTGAGCTTGTTTTCTTACCCCCAAATGTTACCAGTGTTTTACAACCTTTGGCTCAGGGAGTCATTCAAAATCTGAAATTGAACTACCGAAAGCTCCTTCTGAAAGATTTGATTTCAGCAATTTATGAGAAAAAAAAAATTCACGTGTCTGTGTTAGGTGCAATTTTTTATATTTATAAAAGTTGGAGCTTGGTGTCAAACACATGCATTTCAAATTGCTTTCGACATGCTGGTTTTCAATTTTCTTCAAATAGTGTGGATGAAATGACAGATGAAGATGATGAAGACGATATTCCTTTAGCTGTGTTAATACAAGATCTCAGAAATCGCGGCTGTGCTATAGAAGGGGAAAGTGAATACGTGACAATTGATGATGAAATTGCTACCACTTCTCGAAATTGTTTCGCAAGTTTTAGATTCCAATGCAGCAGAAAGTGAGGATAGCGACAGTGATATTGAAAGTGAAGCGGTGACACAAGCCGAAGCGCTCAGAGCATTAAATGTCGTAAGACATTTTTTTACGAGTCATGAGGGAGCTGAAAAACATTTTCAGAGATTACAAAACATAGAAAACATTGTACAAAAGATGAAACCAAAATCGCGACAGTCCTGTATTATGGATTATTTTAAGTAAGGTCAGTTGTACATCAGTACTTTGCTTGAGCATACTAGTACTATTTCTAAAAACTTTATTCCGAATTAAAATTTTTAAAAATAATTTCTTTCTGATTCCTAATTTTAATTGGTTCAACTAAATTAAAAAATTATAACATAATAAACTGATATTTTTGTACGTATTAAATTTTACAAAGAATTCTACTGTATTTATGTAATGCTTATTTATTGACAAATGCATATGAATCGGTTATAAGGTCATCCCGCTTATAAGGTCACTTTCGCGAGGTCCCAAGGGGTGACCTTATATCGAGGTCTGACTGTATTAAGAAATAAATTCACATGAAATTTAAATTCTTTTGTTTTGTAACTAGTCGGCTAACCGTCGCTTCGCTCCGGAAGCCTCGCTTATGTAACGGAAAACAACTTTTAATTAAAAAAAAAAAACACACACACACACAAATTACATCAAGTAAACTAAAATTAAAATTTTTTAAAAGTTTTTTTTCTTTAATTTAATTTTTGATGTCTATATTCTCTCAATCCACGACTGCTTTTAGAACCAGCTGGTGAATCATATATCTTTGATATATTTTTATTTTTTATAGAGATTAGAAAGTAGTGGTCTAACAGCTAAGACGTCTAACTTCGGAGCAGAAGGTTGCATGTTCGATTCCCGTAGCGAACCGTGGAAATTATTTCTATTTTCACAAATTACATCAATTGCACCAGACAGACAGAGAAATAAAAGATTTTAGTAATATAGATATACTTTTCAGTGGTTTTTGAGTTACAAATAGTATTGGTTTTTAGGTTACAAATAGTGATTTTTCAGTATTCTACCTCATAGAAATACTGCTTCTTTCTTTCTTGACTACCGCTTTTTTATTTTAATTGATACTTTACAATGGTTTTTGAGTTATAAATAGTGATGGTTTTTGAGTAACAAATAGTGATTTTTCAGTATTCTCCCTAATAGAAATAGTGCATCTTTCTTTCTTGACTCTTTTTTTATTCCTATTGATACTTTTCAGTGGTTTTTGAGTTAGAAATAGTGATGGTTTTTGAGTTATAAATAATGGTTTTTCAGTATTCTACCTATTAGAAATAGTGCTTCTTTCTTTCTGGAAACTCTTTTTTAATTACAATTGATATTTTCAGTGGTTTTTGACTTACAAATAGTGATGGTTTTTGAATTACAAATAGTGACTTTTCAGTATTCTACCTAATAGAAATAGTGCATCTGTCTTTCTTGAAACTCTTTTTTTTTTAATTACAATTGATACCTTTCAGTGGTTTTTAATTCATTCATTATTGATTGGGGAAAGGGAAGGACCCATAAGTCAAAAAACAATGTACAGTGAGTAGTAGTCACCTTAGCCTAATGGATAAGACATCTGACTTCGGATCAGAAGGTTGTAGGTTCGATTCCTGTTTCATTGTAAAAATTATTTCTATTTTCCATTCGCTCAGGAAATTGCGCCAGACAGACAGACAGAGAAATAAAAGATTTTAGTAATATAGATTGCTAAAAACAGTCACATGAAAAGGTTTAGTTTATTATATCATAGATCTATTTTGTTTTGTATTGGTTGTAATATTAGAAATCTAGGTATTATTAATTTGTCGAAGAAAGCTTGAGGAAGTTCAGAAATTCTTTGGACGAAATATTGTATAAAGTAAATAAATGAAACGAAATGAAGAAGAATATAGTTTGCACGATATATGCAAAGAGGATGGAAAGAAAATGACGATAGAACACTCACAAGTGAGAGCAATGCAGCTGTTCATTTCGGAACAACAGGCTCAGAATCGGTATATGTTAGTATGTTGTTGGGGCTGCCTCTTGCGTAAAGAAATATTGTATAAAGTAAATAAATGAAATGAAATGAAGAAGAATATAGATTTAAAATAAAGAATGAGGATATTACATGTTCACACTATTTTTCCAAGTGCGTCGTTTTCTGTCATAAAATAACATTAAAATTTTTTAAAAAGATTATTGTATTTACAATAAATAATAACACCACGCGAAGTTTCGGCAGTTATGGCGTCATTTCCCTTGTCAGTCCTATAATTATTGCGCAATAATTGCCAACATCGGGTTGTGTTATGTTTAATTGTAAATATAATAGTTCAAATAAGAATGCATTTTTGAATCGAGCTGATACTCTGGGACGGCCGTTTCGAGCTTGTTAGGCTCTCATCAGCCAGAGCTAATCAGCCAGTGCAAGACTCAAAAGGCGTACGAGGGGAGGTATTATGAATACACGATGGAGACAGTGACCCCTCAAAAACTAAAAGCAAGAAAATAAAAACAAGAACAAATTCTTGTTTTTTATTTTCTTGCTTTTAGTTTTTGAGGGGTCACTGTCTCCATCGTGTATAAATATAATAGTCTTTTTAAAAAAAGTTAGTGTTTTCACTCCTATTAATTATCTCAAAACACGTTAAACTTGGACTAATAACATGTTGTCAACCTGAATGTTTCTTTTTATATCTAAAAATGTTTTGTAAAAGAAATATTCGGAAATTACCAAAACCTCATTTGAAAATTAAAGAAGCTGAGGAAAAGGAAGGAAGAAAAATTTTGACTCTTCAGTGGTCAGGCTTTTTCACTAAAAAAGGAAAATAAATAGAATAAATAGACTATATGTTGAACTATCCATTACGCTACATTGTTTTAAATTAGATCTTTAAGTAAAGCTGCATTTTAGTGTAATGCACTCCTAGAATCAAGGAGAAAAGTGCAATACTCGGACTCCATCAAAAAGAAGCCCTTACAGAATGAAATACTATTCAAGAAATGCATGATTAAGTTCAAAAAATAGAAACAATAAAGTTTATGCGTAAATATTATAATTTCAAAGGAATAAAATCGTATTCCTGTTATATTCTCCAAATAATAGGAGGATTTCCTAACTGGATCTTCCTCCAATAATTTATAACAAGTCGCCATCATTGAATCTGTAGAATTTCCCACTTTTGATATTCAAAGTTCGATTAAACCTAGTCGTCATTCGATTTGTCTTTCTTAGGTAACTTGAGCTCTAATTTATTTAATCTCTTAAAGAAACAATTTCTACATCTATAATTTTAAATTTTAAATATCAATGGTGGCCTGAAAGATTTTTTAATAATACTTTTTAATTGTTAATTTTCGTTTATTTCAACTGTTTAATTCTCATATGATGTGCACAAAGAAATCAAGGAATTTTGCGATAAATAAAGTATTGAATTGATATTCCAAACTCCTCAATAATCTTCTTTCTTTCCATTTGAAAATATTAGATAAATATACTCTCTTCCACACACGACTTAGTATTTAAAAATTTATTAAAAATACTAAATGTAAGAGACAAATTTTTCAGGAAGTTTGCATCTTCCTTTTTTCAAGTCAATAATGGAAATAAAGTCACAAACAAATTAAGAATAAGTATGGCAGCAATTAAATAAAAACATGGACTATCAACAAATTTTTATTCCATCCATCCATGTTTTCATCAATTCTAATTCATCGTTCTCT
>JAFIDM010000001.1:156187286-156206699 GCA_023159025.1 Thereuonema tuberculata
AATTCTAATTCATCGTTCTCTATTATTATTATTCCATCCATCCATGTCTGCATCAATTCTAATTCATCGTTCTCTATTATTATTATTCCATCCATCCATGTCTTCATCAATTCTAATTCATCGTTCTCTATTCTTATTATTATTCCATCCATCCATATTTTAATCAATTCTAATTCATCGTTCTCTATTATTATTATTATTCCATCCATCCATATTTTCATCAATTCTAATTCATCGTTCTCTATTATTATTATTCCATCCATCCTCAATTATTGTTATTTTCTTTTTTTTTGTTCTTATATTTACAATCTTGTAGACTTATAAGCTATATATTTTTCAAATGTATACTATGTAAATATATATTGTAAGAAGAAAGAAAAAAAATTATATAAATATCAGAACCCGTTGATAGGGATACCTCCCTAACGGGACTGTACTGTGTTATCTATCTATGTTAATAAAAAAAAAAAATCCATGTGTTCATCAATTCTAATTCATCGTTCTCTATTATTATTATTCCATCCATCCATGTTTTCATCAATTCTAATTCATCGTTCTCTATTATTATAATTCCATCCATCCATGTTTTCATCAATTCTAATTCATCGTTCTCTATTATTATTATTATTCCATCCATCCATATTTTCATCAATTCTAATTCACTTTTTTTATTTGAGTGCAGAGTAGTTTTTCTAGTCGTTGATAAATGTGAATTTTCAAAATAAATATTTTAAAGTTTTTAATTATTTTTACGGGATTTTAAAACTGTTTATTTAAAAAAAATTAATTAAAAATATGTTTTTCTTTTCAGACATTACTCTAATAGCTTCTACGTCATCCTCAGCTCTTCGTAGCACCACCCCACGGCCACCGCCACCGTCTGCCACTGGCATCATGGAGGCAGAGGAAACGAGAGAGTTGGAAGGAATTGAAGCCGAGGACGGTTTTGTCACCAACTGCACTTACCCTGAAGAATCTTCCGAAGAAACCAATCGAGTCATTGGCTTCATTCGCGAGTGGATCACAGCCTACACCTTCCTACGCGGTAAGACATCCTCTACTCTTATTTCTTTCTTTTTATTGCCCCTCGATTCGTTGTGCGTAGGTGCGAAGCGCAAATCATTATTGATCTGTCTATAAAATGGCATCATGTGGGTTGCCATGGAGATGTCTCAGTCAGCATCCACAGATTTAAAGGCAAAGACGAATTGGAGGGAAATAGGGAAGGGAAGTCAAAAGCAATTATTTGGTTTCAACATCTGAGCAAATGCTTTCTTTCATTCACTAAAAATAAGGAATGTTACTTGTATTATTTCAAATTCTATTTAATTTTCCCAATCAATCTTTTCTGTTTGTCTAAGATAAAAATGTATTCCTATTATTTTCTTTCGTTTGCATTCTGTATTTCTTTGCAATTAAGGTAAATCTAATGACATCTTGGATTAAAACAACAAAAGAATTCCTTTTGAAAAGGGTGTTACTTGATTTCAAACAAATCTTCATAAATAACTCTAAATCGTCTCATTACTACTCAGTTCATTTTAAAGCTTTTCTCTCTCGTTTCTTTAAAATCGCCCTGTGGACACAGACTTCAAACAAAAACAGTTTAATTAAAGTTTGAGGATTTATCATTTGCTTGTTTTTCTGGAATAGTTTCTTCCAATAATGTCTAATCCCATTAAATCCGTTAATTGGCTCCTTACAAAACAATATCTTTTAAAAGCTCGTATTTATTTTGTGGATAAGTAAAAGCACACAGACTAATATAACAATAAAGATTAATAATTTTATTAAATGCAATGTTCTTACAATAACTGACTCTCACATAATAATTCGAATTTCATATTTATATCGTTTCCGTAAAAAGTTGCGTCAAACATTCGTCACTTAAATCAAAGACTTCAACTTTAGTGCAACTGCACTCATCTTCAGTAAAATTCCCACTTTTTGGGGAATTTTCTACAACAACATTCATTACTTTCGTTCTGGCGAGCTCAGTAGCTGGGTTAGAGTTTATTATAAAGTTAGCAAGAAACTATAAACTGAGGAAGAGAATATGTAAGGGTATGCAATGTATTTGCTCTATATTAATTTCACATTTATATTATTTTTATTGTATCATTTTTTATAGGCCTAGCTCTATTGCGCACTTAATGTGGTAGCGTAAACATCGTTTTCTAGCTTTTAAATGCATTTGAAAGTGAAAAATGGCTGAGCTCCACTTTGTGTGGGTGTCATTTTCCAGTGGGATCCGGAACGAGCGGAATCCTACATTAAAACAATGTCCATCACTAAAATGAAAAGAAAAGCACTATAGCTAAATTAAGTTAAAATCGTAAGATTTTAAAATTTAATTGGTAGGATAACCACTCAACATAAAATGAGTGGTTGTTATTTACAGCATTTCACTAAAAGTTTCCTCTGCATTGTCAAACACTAGATTCAGTTTCCGCAGGTGAACGATGTGAGCGGCAGCGAAAACAAGCACCATCATCTTAGGTATATTGTACTATTTCCACAGACAGAAAGAATTATGAAAAAACAATAGTGGAAGCAATACAGGGGAAGTAGGAGAAAACCTGCCCATGGATCATCAAACTGAACCTCAAAGAGATGAGAATCAATGTCTTTGTGATATGCCAATCATGCACCTACACAAAAACTCAACGAAGTAGCAACTTTCACTTCACCTAAACAGTTTTACAACAATTTATTGTCTATTAATAAAGGGCAAGTATCTCATCAAGTACTTAAGCAATAAGTTTAAGGCTCTTAATAGCCTGGACTTCCTTTCCTAATGCTCCATTCATTTAAAGATAATTTTGCAATAATTGTCTATTGTCTCTGGGTGATACCATTGCTATTATTGCAAAAGGTCGAAATACATCATTTTTTGTTTTTCTTCTTCTTCCTTATTGGCGCAAGGCATTTATTTGATTCCCTTTGTCTACAATTTCAAAATTAATTTTTATATCTATAAGCGAAATCTGACAAAAGCCAAAATAAAAATTAAAAAAAGCCCGTTTGCTCTTCTTGAAAATAAGACATACAATCTTTTGCAGTAACAGAAACAATACAGTCTAACAGATGGATGTTGACGATCTCGTTTGCGTGAGAATTACGGAAAACACGAGATCTGGCCATTAGCCTCTTCAGCAGGTCTCAAGGAATTTAGTATTTTGAATGTCTGTCACCTGTCACTGCAGCTACTCTGTCTTGAACTCTTTCTAAAGGAATGAGAGGTCCTCCATTTATTAATTCCCTACGAAAATATTCTTCAACTTGCAATATTATTTTTTGAGCGCTGCTTCGTATAGCACTGTTTCTCACCATTTTGTGAGAAGACATGGATAGAGGCTATTCTCGCGTAAATTATGTGAAATCACGAAAATACGAAATCGTCAGCATCCATCTGTTAGACTGTACATGTTATTTTCGTTTTACTTTTTATTTTAAAAATGAAACACTATATATTTACGTTCTTTCTAAATGACAATCACAAATACTGACTGTAAAAGACATGAATTAATTATAAAATTCATCAATGAAACTATGCATTTACTAAACAATATTCTAGAGCACTACCTACGAAAATGCAGAGTCCATCTTCATTCTATCTGTGGACAAATGTATTACTGACTGTATTTCCGCTAAGGCAATATATCAATATGGTTTCCCTAAAAAACCCAAGGACCTTTTAATTCAATAGATTCAATTATTCATCTTTAAAAATTTTGGTAAACATTGACATGTGGACTTAAAATCATTCAACTTTTGCATTTCCCACTGATCTCCAATGTATACTGTTATTTGTATACATCACCACATAGTCCTTGTCTTCTGTGTATTCTATTGGTGGCGTGGCATTCAGCTTCTCACCCATTGGCATATTAAGTTTTCCGCAGTGTGCTTTTTTTCTTCAGGGATTCCATTGGTCCCTATCTTCTATACATAGCCTGCTCTCCTGTTCTTAATCATCCACTGACGAAAGCCTGTTAACAGGTTGAAACCTAGGTCTGGTTTCTTTTATTACCATGTTTTTTTAAAGATTTTTTTTAGCTTTTTTTAAAAAAAATTACAAGTTTTAAGCAGCGTGTTAGCTTTTAAATTCATTGATAACTATATTCACACACGTTAAATTTTTATCCTCATCATAATACATTCCATTTGAAAAAAAAAAATCGTTCCTAAAACAAAAAAAAAGAGAGCAAGGGCATTGAAACTTGGTGAGCAAATGCCTTTCGGCTAGAAATGAATATGACTATAATTTTCATTGCCAAAGAACACACTGCGTGTATCCAGGCCACATAAGATGGGCACACTCTCGAAACAAAAGGAGCGGCATAGCAGGAACAGCGAAATCTGGCTGGTTTTTCCTGTTTTGATACATTATGTAGTTTGTGATGATGCCTCTAAGATGCACCTGTTGACTGAACCAGCAATTGAGCTAGTTTGAGATTCATAGTGCTCAGGCTTAACAGAATTCGGGTGGTCATGAAGACATGTCAGCCACAATCTTGGTAGAACCAACTTTGCAGCCAATGTTAGCAGCATTAGGTGTAGATGGCTCATTTAACTGCCACAAAGGATCTGGACATTCCAGTGAAACAAGTGCTTGAGGAAATATTGCAATCACACGAGAAGCCACAATGACCCAAATGGCATCCTTGTCCTTCATCCAAAGGCGTGCAACTTCTTCTTGTTGCCTCTTGTAACATCAACGGACATCATTCAGAAAATAGAGGTGGGATTTATTTCTCTGCATTCCCTTATCACTGACCACACAACATAATAATCAGCATTATTTGTAGTAGTGTGAAGCCTGGGAATCTTGAATGGTGTCCAATTTGAGTCATGGTGTGTTGAAAGACTAGTCCAGCTCTTGGCACAGATGACCAAGTGCTGGATCTAGGAAATTTATCAGGGGGGCACAAGTCAGCCCCATGCCGCTCCTGTAGCTATTTTTCACTATTTAATGCAATAATAAATAACTGGATACCAGTATAAAAAAGTGATCTGATAATTTCTAAATTTTATGTTTTTATTTATATTTTTATGGCACTATGAAATTATAAAAAAGGATCAATTTTCAAACCCATTTGACCGTCCCTTGGACGTGCCGCCCGGGGCAGTTGCCTCCTTTTGCCCCCTCCCCCTTAATCCGGTACTGCATATGATCACCAGTGTCTGGGAGAGGCCTGGTTACTGCTACAATCCACCTGCTATTACATCTGCAATTACAGTCTGGAGAATCATCTCCCCTAGTTTTGATAGATGACATTTTGACACCAAACCTGTAGGTTGACAATAACAAATTTCTTGCTGAAGCTAATGTACCTTCCAGGAGCTATTTACCCAAATGACAATGCTAGACCTCACATGTGAGACAATCAACAATACCACTGCAGGGTTCAGCCCTCCCATGGTATTCAAGATTTCTCACTAATCAAGCAAGTTTGGGCTGCGCTAAGAAGACAGTTGTAACCATCACAGAATATGCCCGAACTAGCCCAATAATTGCAGAACGTCTGTCAGAATCTGCCAAAGGACAACTTTTGACTATTGATTGACTTGATGCCATACTATATCACCACCATTTACTATGTATTAGCATATGACTATTATGTTGCCACTGCTCTGTAATAAAGTCCTTTTGCAATTAAAATGCAAACATTTCCTTAATATAGGTGTTTATATATTTGTATATATATATATATATATATATAATCAATGCATGCACAAGTTTCATAGTAATAGAATAAAATAAGATGCACCCTGAAGAATACTTTCTTCAGGGTGCACCTTTTTTTAAAAAAATCATATATTATTATAAAACAATTCAAAACATGTACATTTACAGTTTAACCATTAATTAAATTTTATGTCTTTTTTTATTTCAGATAATTTTGAAAAACTCCTTCTCTACTTAGTTCTGAGTGTTGGTGCTGGGCTACTTGGTTTTTTGCTTCTTGCGGTTGGAAAATTACTTCTCGCCAAAAGAAGAGAACGACGAAGAGCCCAATTAAATATCTCTGAGCCATTACCTGACAGTTTCGGTGATGAACTATCTGATATTGACCAAGATATCTCAGATTTGACTCAGAATGGACGACAGGAGGCAAGTGTTGAAGTGGTCCGATATACAAGCCGCTCTACTATGAGAAGACAGGACAGTGACACCAATCCTCGGGCCCCAATCAGTCGCAACCAAAACAATTACTATTATAGTTAGCTGTCAGGTAGAGAGGCTGTGTTTGCCTCCTTGCCATTATGCACTGTTCAATAGATACTATCTGTTAGAAGTGGATCTATTTCTCCAGACCCTGAAACCTTCTCAGGCAAATGAGGATTTACTTGTTTTCTCTTAAATCCAAAGGAAGCTGTTTTGACGGGAAACGGAGATTGATCTGAAACCATTTTAGTACGTCACATTGACAAGAATTTATACTTAAAATCCTTTGGTCACAATAAACTCCTGAATTATGGAGTTTAAAAAATTACCAGGAACTCCAATTACAGTTTGTACCCATTTCACTTCTTTGAGAATGTGTAAGTGTAGACATTTTTTACTAATCATTAATCCCTTTTTTTCTTTTATTGACAAAGGACACTGAGACACAAATAATGGCACATTCCTCATAAATTGATCACACAAAACTTTTTTTTTCTTTTTCCATTTACATATCTGCCCGTCCTCCATTTCCCCAAATGAAATTCTGAAAAGACAACAGCGTTTCACCTTTTGTTACATTAACTAGTGGTTCACAATCCATCCTCACTGTTCTACCTTCAGATTCATCCTTTTTGTCTGGAAGATGGTCAGCAACTGTCCCATTTCCTAGTCATTAAGCTCCTGTTGGCAATGGATAACATTGTGCAATACAGTTGAATGTAGATACTCTGCTCATCTTTTGAGAAGAAAAAAAACGGAAAGTGATCATCAGACAAACTGTTCAAGTTTCTACAGGAATTGCAAAGATATGAATTACCTTTTCCAGTATAACAATGAAAATTCAAAGCTTTTTTCATTGTTTCTACTAAGTGTAAGCACTCCAAAACTATAGACAAGCCTTTTCTCAATTGTCAATTTAAAACCTTTAGAAAAGCAAACTGATTAACATATTTGTAGGTTACAGCCTAACCTAGAAGTCAAGTACCTGTCAGCTTTACCAATAGGTCTGGTTTCCATATCACACTGCAATGGTGATGCTTCCTTCAGGAAGACAAAGAATAAACAGTCAGAACAGTCCATGTACAGAGTCAGGGAACGAGTGACTCCTTGTACTATGTGGCTGAGGACTGTAAATTAATGTAATTTTCATGCCAAAGATTTCCAGCACAGTTTTGCTTGTTATTTTACTTTGAAGATTTATTATTCTTATTATTTTTATAGAACAGATTGTGTATTTACCATCTATTGTCTTTTCCCATTAGATAAAGATTGATGATTTATGGAAACGAAAAATATATCATCAATCTTTTTATGTTCATGTTGGTTTTCTATTTCAAATGAAATAAGTGTGCAGTGATATTTCCTTTGCATAAATTCACACTTTTTTTTGTAACTGTAAATACCATTATTTGCCAAGTTTTTCAAAAGATAACTTTAAAAACTTTATCTACATAATTTTTTGATCAAAATGAAGTGATGAGGAATTGATTTTTACATGAGGATGAACCTTGTAAATCATGTCAATTTAAGTCCATTAACTTTCTTTCCTTCTTTTATTTGATATTAGAGTATGCAAAAGAAAATCACTTGCACAGATATTATGTGCCATAGGTCTGTATCTAAATATTGTAAGAGGCAGATTTTTAGCTCAGTTTTTGTCTATTTCCATCCCAATCCAATAAAGCATTTTGTCATAAAATGAAGTTTCAATGTAGAGGAAGGAACGGGTCACATAGCAATAGGAAATTTGTGTAATAATGAAAATTATTTTTATTCTGAGATTGTTTTTATGTTAAATCATTTTCCTTAATTTATTTGACTTTAAATATTTCCAATTATCACAATTCAATTAATTTAAGGAATGATTCTGATTTTTATCCATTATAGATAAATCAAAATGGGATAAAAATCATTGTTAATTTTCTCTTAACTAAAGCAAATAGAAGCTCATTATTTGTAAAATGTTAGAAACATTCTTCCCTTGATTGTTAACCACAACTATTTATCATTCTATTCAACTCATAAATCTCTGCTGAATTTGACTATGAAAGCAAAAAAAAAAAATATTAAACAAAGTTTGTTATTTATTAAAATCTAATAAAGTATTTTGTTTCTCATATAGGTTATCTCTTAAAAGTGATATTGTTGTCCAAAAGTAACTAATCAATTCTTTCCAGAATTTGTCCCTTTATTGTTTCTCCTTTTCTTCTTGAATCTCCAGTTGAAGATACTTACTGTTATGTACAATGAACAGATTATTTATGTTTAATTACAAATACGGAAATATTGTATATTGAACGTTTGTACAATTGTATATTTTTACCACATATTTATGCAATTCAAATATGCAACTATGAAAGTTTCATTTATGACTATAAATAATGTACAGATATATTTAATTTAAAGAAATATTTTGTTGCAAAAGTAACATCTTTATGGCATTTATAATTGAGAAGACACCATCAGTATTTCCATGCGAAGCAATTGTTTATCATAAAGTAGTTATTTTTGCAACAGTGTTTGATAAAACTTTCAAAGTTGGATATTGTTAAAAATAAAGATTGTTACTGTTTCCAGAATCATCTTATCCTTTAACTGCAGGCATCAAATTATTCCCTTACTTCTGTAGCAACATTCCAGGGATTTTTTTTTTTTTTTTTGTGGTTTTAATTGTTATTCAATTTATTTAAGAAGAAATGTAATTTATTAAAAACAGATCATAAAATTGGAATGTTTATAATCTTTACTAATTATAACATAAAAAAAATTATCAATAATTAGAAATTTTAGATTTTTTTATTTTATAAAATAAAGGTTAAAAATTAAAATTTGACACATTAACAAGTTGATTTTGGAAACAATGAGTTAATGCTTAAAGCTGTTATATTTTCATGACTTTAGAAAAAACGTATTTTTCTTCTTCCATTCTCTCTGTTACCACTGAAACTAGTGAGTTGTTTTAAAAAAAAAATATACAAAATCATTACAGAAAAAGAAAACCAAATATGATAGGGATTTTGGTTGATTTCATTCCATCATGTCTGTTAGTTACGACACTTCCTAATTATATAAAATACTTCAAAAGCCAATAACACTGTTATGTCAGTAAAACAAAAAGGGTGCCTTACATCTGGCAATTTATTTTCTCAGTTGACTTTAAAATCATAGCAATAATAATTCAATATTAGTTTTTTTTTTCCTTGGCCCAATTCTGCTAACTGACAGAAATGATGAGATATATATATATATTACAACTCACTGCCATAAGGGGATCCAAGCCATCTCCAAACACAAATTGTAAGTAGTTGCATAAAATGAATTAACAAAATCACCATGAAATCACTGTATGAACTATGTGTATTTTAAAATATCCTAAGAAATAAACAAAACAATGAAACTATATTACACTTTTTTTATTGTCCTTTTAAGCAGTCATTCTCAAGGTTTAACAAGAAGATCTGTAAGTTGACTTTAAAAAAATGACTGGATAACAAAATAATCTACTGAAAGAAGTACTTCATCCAAACAAAATTTTAGATTATATCTTCACAATATTGAAGAAAGGAGTAAACATGGTGTAATTTTCAGGAATCAAAAGGTGAGAAATACTTTTTAGCGATGAATTACTTTAAGGTTTACATTGTCTCAACTAATCCATGGAAGCCACAAGATAACACTCTTTGTAAAGTGACATTATCTTCAAGCCAGGATCACATCAGCAATATAAGGAATAAATAAATACTAACACACACACAAATTTGAAGGTAAGATTATAATATTTCTACCATATCATATTTTTCTGCATTTGTGAATTTATTAATACCTAATGATACTAATATCGATTGTAAAAAATAAATATGGGTCTATTATCCATAGTACAAGTGAATCTACTGGTATTTTGTGATTGCTTTTTACTGAATCCTCAGTTAATGCATTAAAACATGCTTTTCTGTCAGCTATGAAGTAATCTTTGGTTGAAAATAAAGAAAAACTGCTATACAATCTCAGTGTGGACGCCAGTGGATATCTTTAACCCCTTGAAACTGTCGTTTTAAGGTAGTACTGTCTGCCCAGTCTGAATTAAGGTAGCCATCATCTTCATCAGATCTCAGTTTCTATAATAAATTCAAACATTTAAATAATTTAAATTAAAACAGTAAAAGCTTTCATAAAAATATGAAGTTTCATTTCTTTGAAATTAAAGCTGGAAAATGAAAAAAAAATTCTATAAACATTGATTTGTTATGTTTCTTGTTTCAAGTAAATTTTTTTTTTTCATTTTTCTTTAGTTTTTTTTTTTTTTGCTAAAATCTAAATTCTGTTTTGTGTTTATGTTTAAAGTTATAACAAAATAATTAGATATACTAATGAATTAAAAATAATTTATTAAAATTAATGTACAATTATTTATTAGAATAATATTATAATAACTTATTATTATTGTTGTGATAGGGAGGAAATAATTATTTTATATAAATAATCTTATTGATTAATTATTATTAATATTATTATTATTACTGCTACTTTCATAGCAGTATAACCCCGAAAGCAGAATGTTTTTTATCTTTCTGCGACGATTGATGCTAAGACGAAAAACTTTCTGCAGGTGCAGAAAAAAAAAAAACGAACCTTCAAATCGACAACCAATAAAAAAGAATCTCCGAATCGACAACCAAAGAAAAAAAAAAAAAAAACGACCCCTGTTCTATACGATATCTTTCTGCAGCCCTGACTTTCGTTCTGCGACATTGTCGACATTGTCGCCCCGTCGCTCGCTATTCTGCTTTGGGGAGTATAACTAATTAAATTGATGTTTTTTTAAAGTAAATTAAATGAATTAAAAATAATTCTTAAATAACTTACTGAAATTATCTTTTTTTTGGATCTATTTCTATTGAGCACCCCAAACTATGAAATTAATTTTTTCATTTTCGTTAGGTTTTCTGTTGCTATTATTTGAAAAATTTCATTAATGTTTTTCATTAATCCTTTTGTTACTTCATTATGGTACGGATAACATTTTTCAGCACTGTTTGAAATATCACCTAAAACATGTTAAACAATTTGCATTTCTCCTACTTTTCGATAGGCATCAATAATTGCTAAATATTAATTCAATAAACAAATCTTCACCCAAAATAATTTTTAGTTCATCAAAATCACAACCCATTCCATTGGTCTTTTGAATAATTCCATCGAAACATCAGGAAAGAAGGGAGAGAATATGTAGCTTTCCAAAAAAAAAATACCAGCAAATAGATTAGCAAATTACTTACAAAAAGTTTAGAAAAAAAGAAATTGCAAGATTTAATATTGGTGTCAGTGGAAGATTCAGGAGATAACAGGCAGATAGATTAGAAATAGGAAAAATACCCAGAAGCTATAGTATTTTTGAAACCTTATTAATTTGCAAGTGCTCAATTTAGAAAAGGACTGGAACTGAAAGTGTTCTTAAAACAGAAAGAATTATCAACTGATCTAAACCACATAATTCTGCTAAAATAAGAAGAAAAAAAAAAAGAGAGTAAAATACAAATCCACAGATTATAATATTGACATAAGAATAAAGGCATAACAAATATTTCAAAATAGAACATCTACAAAGTAGATCCTACAATGCACAATTACTATAAGAATTAAACAAGTTAAAGTACATATATGAAAGTAGAAAATGATAACAATATAAAATACCTAAAGCAAAAACTAATAGAAATAAACATGATATTGAAATGATGGGGAAAAAAAAGATAAAATTCAGACAATCAAATAGAGGAAATTAACTGAACAATCTGAAAAAAAAAAAAAAAAAAAATTTATACATAATTAACAGTGATTTCTTTTTTTTTAAAAAAAGATAAAAAACAGAGGACTAATGATTAAAGAAATAAAAATGAAAA
Organism: Thereuonema tuberculata; assembly: GCA_023159025.1. Lineage (NCBI taxonomy): Eukaryota > Metazoa > Arthropoda > Chilopoda > Scutigeromorpha > Scutigeridae > Thereuonema > Thereuonema tuberculata. The sequence goes on from JAFIDM010000001.1 coordinate 156,199,356, forward strand.
AAATCAAACCTCAAATAAAAACATACACAACCTCATATTTTTAAGCAAAAATGTTCTGGAGGGAATAATAGACAACAATAAATAATAATAAAAAAACAAAAATTATTCATAAAATTTAGACAACTAATTTTGCTATGGTCTTTTTTTGATGATCCTCCTATTTATATCTTCGTATTCTTTATTGTTGCTTTCTATTCTTTTTAATTAATTTTACATTTGTTTAATTCTTTTATCATCTATCTATCTATATATTGAGGTGCAGAATATATGAAGAAGCACATAAAACAAAATACTTCAATGAAACTTATGTAGAATTTAATAAAAACTTTGTATGAATATATAATTTCACAACTCATCAAGTTTCGGTAAAATAAAACCAACTATGCCATTGTCATGAAAATATTACAATATTTCAAAATTAGATGTGATTGAGAGTCTGCTTAGCTATAATCCCTGCTAAGGCCTCCATGAAATTCTATCTGAAAGAAGCACAAGAGTTCAGGATAATTGTAATCCAGTTAGGCAATCTTGATTATCTTCTCAACTATTCATCCACATCCTTTGCCCTACAAGAATGAAAATTATGATCTATGAAAACAAAATCTGGACCAACAACACTTTAAAAAGGCATTACATGAGTCAAAGGTTTCTTATCACAGGCACTAAAGCTACCACCTTTAATACCACCCACTATTCACATGACACTGAACAGGCTGATTTCAGGTACCATTCAGGTGCCATATCATGTATGGCATCTAGAATCACTTATTAGTGCAAACCTTGCCTCATTTGGGAATATTACATAGACTGACAATTACATGTGCAATTATAACTTTGCTTACAACTTGCTTACTATGCAAGCTCTCTTGTGATCACAGATAAATGGATATGGACCATCAGTTTCCTCGCATTTTTGTTTTCTTTCAGAAGGCCTTCTTACTTATTTTGAAATTTGGAGATTTCTGCTGTTAAGGCAAGGAATGCGGACAAACTGCCTTCATCTATTATTATAGACCTTGAGTTCATCTAATGCATGTTCTTTTATCTTTTGCTGTAACAACCCCAGGTACATAGCCAGAAGTGGGGGTCCGGACCCTACCCCTTCAGGAAAGAGAAAATGAAAAGAAAGTGTAAATACTTTATTTTTTTTCTTGCAGCACACCTTTTGAGAATCGTTACTGTAAGCAAAGATGAACTACTTAAGAGCTTCAAATCTCAGGTATGATTGCAATGAAACATTATAGAATTCATCGACATTCAGATTGTAATCCATATAAATATAACACTGACTTTTGATTCATCAACTCTTATCTAATTTGTTAAAAGTTTGATATCTGAATTGTAATGTTAGACCATACATCTGAAGCCACTGAGGTGTTTTAAATTGTCAGCAATGTGGTCAGCAATATACAGAAGCACGGCTACCTATCCTGATTTTGGAGAACTTTCTCATAGTAGAAAGTTTTACAATTTACTTAATAAGTGTCTAATTGCTTTGGCAACCGTCCTTTGTATTCCCAGTTGTGACTTCATTAGAAGGAGGTGGAGGACATTCAGACCATTAGTGTGAATTTTCTTTGTTTTGTACCCAAGGCTTGAAAGAGGATTGCAGCAGTCAGCAATAAAAGCCTTCTTATCTGTTATTCGATCAAAACCTACTTCTTCCATTTCATTCCAGACAGACATCTCATGTCTATTTCACAAGTTGTTTTCTGCTTTTTGATAATCCTTGCCACAGAGTTCCATCACAAGTTGTTACATCAAATTCTACTTCACAATCAACTGTAATGTCCTTGCCAATGTCTTCAGATCCACCCAGCAGGACTAACAGAAGATGCCTTCAATTCATCAACCAACCTTTACTTGATCTCATTCACATTCATCTTCTTGTACCTATTGGGTGCAAAGGCAGAGGATTGGACATCCACGATCAGCAACTAATGAAGAAGCAGGCACAGATGTCCTCACTGCTTTTGTGATAAATTCTAAATGCACATCTATCACGTGAAACCGGGATAAGACAAAGATCCATCCTGAGGATACTGTACTGTACAAATGGCATCCTACAAGATTCTGATGCAGCACGATCTGAATGAAGATGATCTGGACAGGAAGATCCAGTTTGAGGAATGGGCTGTTCATCAAAACAGTCTGGATCCCATGTTCATGCACAAGATTCATTTCAGTAATGAGGCACTGGTTTTTTTTTTTTTTTTTGTGAATTGTAAGGTGTTAAAATAAAAGAAACAATCTTAGTTGTTGGTCGGACTCAAACCCATCAAAAACTTTGAGCTTAGTGAAAGTGATGGTCTGGTGTGGCATTTGGGAAACCCATATTGGAGTACCCATGCTCATTGATAGTAGACTGTACGGACACAGGTACCTCGAAATATTGCAGGAAATGGTGTTTCCATCATACCTGAATGAGGAGGGTACATTCCCAGATTATTACCAGAATGATGATATGTCAGCTCATTTTGCTATGGGTGTTCATAGGTGATTAACTAGAATTCGCAGGACACCGGAGTGGCTGTTGGGGACTGATTGAAAGGCCTCCCAAATCATTGATCTGATGCTACTAGAATTTTCTCTGTGGGGCCACTTAAAGGCCCTTGTTAGTCTGTCAAAATCCGTGATATCAAACATCTGCAGGGGAGAATCTGTGATGCACATGATCTGAGGTACATTTTACTGATGTGCTACGTAGGTTCATACTGACTGGCTAAAACAATTACACATTTTTGCATTGAATGAAATGAAGGGCACATTGAACATGTGCTGTAAATCCATGAAGACCAACTTCACATGAGATTATCTCCCAAAGGAATAAAAGAATGTCAAATATAACATTACCACTGTATCTGAGTGAATTAAGCCTTAGGCGATGTACCACATGATTCTCCTCCCATTTAAAAAAAACTGAGTTGAATTCAAGATGGCAGCCACGATAATCATCTTTCCCTTTCAAATATTGCCTAGCCAGTAATCATCTCTGTCCATTTGAATTGTAATCCTTCAACATTTTCAACAATAAAAGTGTGTTTCCAGACTTTTGCCTCATCCTGTTTCTATTCATCTCCAAAATTGGCAGATTTAACAAGTTTAAATGATAGAATTTATCGATGTTTCTGATAACATCAACACACTATTTGAAACATCAAGAATATAATCCTTATTACTATTTGAGCTACAATTTCTCAACCGTCTTGTCAATATTCACTACATCCAAAGACGGAAAATTATGCTTGCATTTTAGCAAATTGAACACAGAAGGCATGAAATATCTTTTAACATTATCCTACATCAATGAGTCTTCATGTTTTAAAAGAGCTTGAGCTTTATCATGATGACTCTGCTGAACTTTACAAAAGGAATCTTGGTACTCCTTTATATCTTCCCTTACATTATAATTCTTCAAAACTCTTTGGAATAAGATTCAAAGGAGGTACAGTTGTTATTCTTCATAATAGTTCACCATTCATATGGAAAATGTCATGGGACTATCTACGGCTGATGATGCATTTGTAGTTTATTTTTGCTCGCAACTCCAGTTGGAACACTTTATCACCAGATTTCCAACATGGTGAAGCCCCACCTTTAAGTTTTACTTCCTCTAATGGATAGGTATGTTGGAAATGTATGTAATATTCCCTTTTCATTGGACAAATTATTGTTTGATCTGAAACACTGCCTGTGGTTTTAATGGAATATACTATAAAACGCTGTGTCCTTAACAGTAATTCTGTCAATATTTAACAAGATTTGGTAGAGCATTTATTTCCAGAGAGCTGGCACAAAGCAATTATACTCTTTGCTAAGCCAGAAAAAGATAGCAGTGACCCTAACAATTATCATCTCATAGCACTCATTAGCTGTCCGTGTAAACTCTGTATGATGAATCGTCGCCTGATCTGATATCTGGAGCTTAATAACATTCTTGCATTCAATTAAAATAGTTACTTTTTTACTCTCCAATTATAAAGAATTTTTGAGGATGCTCTCATTTATTTCTGTTCCTGTTTTTCAAACTCAATTGAAAAATATAGAAATTTCAACATTTTCTCTACATATTGTTTTCTTGATAATAATATGATAGTTTTACATTATGCTTTATATTACCATTGGTTTTTAAAAATATTCATTAATTACTGAAAATTGAATACTTGTGGATTTTAAAGGTGTAGAAGGCAAATATTGCCTTAAATTGCAGAACTTCCAATATAAATTATGTTAGTAACTAATTTATCTTTGGTTTGATGGAGTCAAACCAAATTTATTTATTTGTTTATTTATTTATTTACTGTTCAGTTTTGTTTACAAGAGCCTTCAATTTATGAGAGTTTTTATTAATTTTTCTCTAAAAGATACACAAATATATCAAAAACATGGCCATCCACAAAGGGTTAAGGCTGTGTTCTAACAAGGGAACGTCGCGAAGTGTTACTCTGAATTTGATATTGGTTTATGGGTCACTTTATAGACTTTTTAACGCTGAGTCCGAATTTGATATTCATTTTCATCTCCGGTTAATAGTTTTCAAGATATCCGCATAGGGGTGTAAAAACTTTAATTTGTTATAACTTTGTAATAAATTGAGATAGAATAAAAATTCCAACGCATTTATGTTACTTGCATACATGACTACCATGTGTGTCAATATGAACTGAATCCGTCAACTAATTTTAAAATGGTGGAACCCAAAATCTAAATTTATCGCACTTTCAATGGAAAATAGGCTCATCCAACCCTAACCTAAAAACCGATTGATAGGTGGCAACACAAGACAGGCAAGACAGGGCAGTTACAGCAATTTGATAATAGATGGCGCCTTTGTGCGCAGCCAAATAAAACTAATAAACTTATTGAAATCTCCTTAACCAGAAATACGAATTAAAATTAAAACATACAGAATTATAAAGAAATAAAGCCCCTAGGAAAGCATCACTACAACTGTAATTTTATTAATAACTTAACTGACAAATGTACATAAAATTCAAATAGCAATTTTAATTTTTACATGAGTATACAAATTTGACTGAAAAATTACTTACAATTATCTTTTCCATTGAAAGTGCGATAAATTTAGGTGTTTGGGTCCACCATTTTGAAATTAGTTGACGGATTTAGTTCATATTGACACACATGGTAGTCATGTATGCAAGTAACATAAATTCGTTGGAATTTTTATTCTATCTCAATTTGTTAAAAAGTTATAACAAATTAAAGTTTTTATGCCCCCATGCGGATATCTCGAAAACTATTAACCGGAGATGAAAATGAATATCAAATTCGCACTCAGCGTTAAAAAGTCTATACAGTCACTCATAAACCAATATCAAATTCAGAGTAACACTTCGCGACGGTTCCCTTGTAAGTGTTACCCTTTTTTCTGTCAAGATAAACATCTTGTTTACCTCCAGCAATTTATAATTCTCTATATATGGATGATTTAAAGATTTCCTGCCATTCTATGAACTTAACTTATTGAGAGACAACTGCAGCTAATCTTAAAAACTCTGTAAGACTGAGTACTTTATGTCACGAACATCTTTTTCTTCTTATCGTCAAAGACTGTTGGTGTTCATTTTACCTACCATTAAAGTATCATCTCAAAGCCCAACTCCGCTGTTTATCAGAGCACAAATTTCTTGGACTCATTTTTGATAGAAAGCTCAATTTTCACAGTCACCCGCTGAAACTTACAAAAAAGTGTACTTAAAGTTAAACTGTACGAAAGTTCTTGAACTTGTCTATCATTTTGGGAAGTGATTGTCTCCTTCTGCTTGATTTTTATAAAGATTTGATTTGGATTATGGCTGCATTGTTTCTCCTCGACCTTCAGCTCTATGTAGACTTGATCCCATCCATCCCATGGCCCTCTGTTTTGTTTTGGTACTTTTGGCACTTCACCTGTTCAAAGTTTATATGAACAGCATCTCGAACTATCACTAAATAATCATCAGAAAACAAATATAAAGTATTGAAATAAAACCACTTCTCCATCTTAGAAACATCAGATCTATATTTCAGCCCAATTACGGGTCTTCTTCAGGATAAAAATTAAATACAGGAAAATAAAGAGAAAAGAAACATCTTCTTTCTCTTACAAATCATGATCGAATAGAAAATAAATAATCATGATGGTACAATGCAAATTGTAATAATTACATAAAATGATTTTTAGCAATGTATCAATCGTCTATCATTCACAACTAATCACAATAATAACATCACAACAATAACATCCTAACAACAATTAGTAACTTGACAAGGATTACTTTAAAATCAAAAATTCTTTAATTCTCTTGTTGTGTGCTAATGATTTTTTAAATATACTTAGTGAGACTGCATTTACAGTGAGAGATTTATCTCTGTTAATACATTCACAACTATTTATAAGACTAGATTTCAATTTGAATCTTTTAATCTCGTCTTTAACATGGAAGACAATGTGTACAATGGGGTCAGGACAATGATTGTTCCTTATACAGTGTCCTGCCCACTCTGAAATTTTTTCGTCTCTGTTGTCATAAGCAGTGGTGTGTTCTCGAACTCTTTCTTTCAAAGTCCTTCTTTCAAAGTCCTAAGATGGCTCTACAATCTCTACACTTTAGAGCATATACCACCCCCATACAATTCAGTTGAGAGTTATGTTTTCGAATTCTTTTTTTCTTGAATAAAATGTTTTCTTTGTGAAAAATGATACTGGTGTCGTTGTTCTTGCACACTTCTTTAACCTGTTTGTTTACTTTTAAACCTACTGGTAAGTTAATACATTTTACAAAACTTTTTTTAATTTTCACTGGATTATTTGAATTCATAATTTTCCTGTTCCTAAAAAATTCTCTGAACGTTTTATCGATGAATCTTTGGGGATATTCATTGATTAATAGAGTCTGTTTGAAATCCATTACTTTTCTACTCCAAATATTCTTGTCATGGATATAATTGACTATTCTTCTTAATTGTCCTTTTATTATTTCTTCTTTGGTGGATATGAGATGGTTGGAATTGTAATTCAATAAATGTTTACTTTGATAGGGTTTAGTATAATGTTCACATTTAATAAAATCAGCTTCAGTTTTTGTAATTGTCAAATCTAGGAAATGGATACTGCTGTTAACCTCTTCTTCTACTTTAAATTTGATGTTCGGGTGTATACTGTTAAGATGGTTCAAGAATCTTGTAAATTGTCTCTTTGTTCCTTCCCAGAAGATTATGATGTCATCCACATACCGTTTATATAAAAATTTGGCCTCCTTCCAATTTATAATGTGATTCTTCTCAATTCTGTTTAGATAAAAATTACATATCATGCCCGAAATGGGACTACCCATTGGGAAA
>JAFIDM010000001.1:156229022-156254478 GCA_023159025.1 Thereuonema tuberculata
TATATATATATATATATATATATATATATAAATTGGCTAAGTTCGTCTGTCTGTCTGTCTGTAACTCTATATAATTAAGCTATTAAGATAGATCCAACGGTTCTCAATGGTACCATTGAATCAAAAGTACTCAAATTGGATGAAAATATTAGTTCATTGTGTCCTTCCATGTTGTTTCCATGAAAATTTATTCTTGGGAACTGACCTCGACAACTGAAATTCTAACAAAACATATGTTCAAAACCAAATAATTTTGTTACCACTGCATCCATTTTAATGAAATTTGGCATATTTACTCAGTTGTTTATGCTGATTTCAAAACTCAAAACCATTTTTGCCGTGGAAGCTTCGTTCACAAGTTAGCACAGTATTTAGATTACATTTACTTTATATTTGATAGTTGATAATAATTTTTACATTATTTTCTTCACATACATCTCTAATATTACTATCCAAAACCATACCAATTGGTAATTTCAAATATTTATAATTAACATTCTTAACTCTATTCATCATTACCTGTTTCTGTTTATAAAAAAATTATTAATAATAAAATCAACAAATTTATTAGTTATGTGCGAGTATGGTTTTTATTGTCTTGTCATTATTATTTTCGCACGTTAAAACTTGTTGTTAAATGTATTCTTTTTATCATTTAATCCATCCTAAGCTAAGCGGAGGCTAGTGGGGATTAAATATCTGCCCTTTTTTATTCTTATTTTATTAATTGTTATTTTTTAGTATGAAGGGCCATTTGCTTGTTCTCTTTTGTTTTTCTTTATATGTCTCAAGGAATCACCGACTGTTAAGACACTGGGCGAGTCCAGCTGATGACGGGTAGGAACCCAGAAACAGCTGTTCTGGATTCCCGGTGTCGCTAAATCCAAAAACAGATCAGTGATTCCTTTTGTTATTAGTTATGTGCGAGTATGGTTTTTATTGTCTTGTCATGTCAGATATCTCTATCAGAAATGTTAGGCATAGACTTATCATTATCTTGGTATAGATTAAAAAAAAAAATGAAATAATGTTTCTTTCTTATTCTGTAATAAACATGATTTCTTTTCAACTTTTGTGACTATTTTGTAACATTAAAATATTAAAGTCAAGGCCTTTATTTAGAGAAATGGTTTCTCCAATGTTTAACTTCCTATTTCTGAGATTTATGACATAATTAGAGTCTTTACAATATGTTTTAAATCTAAATTTGTCATTATTTTCTAACATTTGATGAAACTTGTAGTCCTTCTTTGCATATAAATACCTTCTTTCTTTATTATATTTCAGTCAGTCCATTCTCATAATGTCTTCAAAAATTTTTAGTGGGAGGGAATACTTCAATTTTTTGTTTAAGAATTTTTCCTTATCTTGCAAAAACCAGACTCTTTGCCCACTTTTCATTAATATCATCATCAAGTTTTTTGCATGCATTTAGATATAACATTCCTCTGCATATTTCATTACTTTTAAACAATATAGATATTAACTCTTCCTTCCATTTTCTTATACTTTGGCTTCTCATGACTTTTTTTATGATCCATATCTGGTACTTTTATGTTGTAATTATATAGTTTCTTCCTTTGATTTTGCAGCTGTTACTGTTTCTCTGTTGTCTTAAATTTTATATTTCTAATTATATCCTTTTGTTGTGGAGCACTTTTTACAGTTCCTATTTACATTTTATGTTTTTTCTTTCTTTCTTGTATTACCTCCTTGTGTTATCTTCTTTAATTTTTTATGTCTTTTACTACATTCTCTGACTACACTTAAGTATTATTTTAATGTTTTCCACTTATATCCATTTGCCATCTTATCTCTTTTGTAACTGTGTCTATAGTGTTATTTACTTAGTTTACAATTTACTGTTTGATCTTTCCTGGTGAAGAAATGGCCATAGTTACTGTTGCATCATAAAATAAACAAACTAAGTATAACATTAAGAGAAACCCAATGGCAGAGTTTTGCTGATGATCCTCATATTGAAAAAAAAAAAACCCAAAAAAACCTATGGAATCATGAAATCACTAAACGTTATAGACATATTTATTTTAAACCTTACTTTAAGTTCTTCTTGTTTTCTAAAAGCATGCATCATCATTTCCTTCCTTTGTTCCTCAGTAAAGACTGGCTCTCTGCCAGGTGGTCCTTCCCCACGCTAAGTAAAAAAAAAAAAAATTAAAATATAAGAAACAAAAAACAAAACAAAAAAATAATACAATAAAGAGTAAGAATTCTATGCTAAGTAATAAGAAGTCATTTATCATTGTATTTGTTGCTTTCTTGTCCTGCCTTATTATTTATCTTTATATGCAATTAATCAATTTTTTAATCAATGATAGTTTCGTTTTTGCTTTTCTCAAATAAAAAAATACTAAAATTTCAATTTAGTCCTTTTCATAAGTCCAAAAATCAATTGTCTTTTAAATGCAAAACACTAATTCAAAGCCTTTTAGTCACCCATTTGGGGGCTATTGTGATAGCGACCAAAATCAGTAGCTGTTGCATTTGTCCTGTCCATTCGTCCATGTCTTCCCACCCCTAACAACTCCCGATTGGAACTTCGGACCGACAAATGGATTTTACCATTCTATTCAGAGGTCCAAAGACTGTAGGAATAAGGTATTTTCAGGCCCCCCCCCCCCCCCGAGATTTAGAAGCAAATTTATAAGCTTTGTACCAGAAAAATTACATGAAAATTACAATTACCCAAATAGTTTATTGAATGATTTGTTCGTCACTGTTCTGTTCTCAATGTAATGATCTGGGAATTCCAATAATCATAGCAAATTTTTAAAGAAAACGATCAAATTAAATTTTACCGTTGAATCGTCATTGCCATTTAATCTTAAGTACACCACTAGAAAAATATTCAAATGTAGTTGGTATACCAAGGTGGTCTTCTACCGTTGCATCTGAAAACGGAAGAAAGCTAGAATTTTGGATCTATTTTTGTGGTTGGAAAGTTTATTGGCTTGTTTGTAACTCCCTCCTCAATCAAAAAAAAAAGACAAACTGTTTACTATTTGACCATTCTGTTTACTAAAAGCAAAGACCACAGCAGTAGGTTGCAACTGACAGCAAGATAAAAAAATAAGCAGAAATTGGAAAACTTCCTTTTCCACGACACAGGTCTCCATGCACGGCAAATATATTGATAGCTGCTCAGAATCTATCAAAGCTAACCTACAGAAAAGGAACGCTCCATAGATGGCCCGGTCACCAGTTTGGGGACTCACACAAAGAGGATTAAAGATTCAGGAACGATGTCCATTGTGAAAATTTATCAACATGAAGAATTGTGGTTAATATAAGTAGCGATTTTTTTTGGCTTACCCTCTTAACCACAATTTTTTACAAAAGAATAAATCAATGCATTTATTTATATTTTTTTTAATTGGTGAAAATCTGTGTGTCAAGACGTTCAATAGTGAACCTATATTTTCACTAACGCTGTGTGAAATGTAATTTTAACATAATCATTGATTGTTATACATGAAGTCATATACAACAATGAATAAGAAGAAAAAGAATAAATGTATAGAAAAATAATGGGGATCTCAACATTGATGCTATATACTGTATATTACTAGCAAAATCCACATTCTTTGTACATGTTATAATGATGGGGATGAGAAAGTAACTGAAATTGTGAGATCACTTTGAAACTTTCCCAGTTGGTAAAAAATCATGTGATAGATACAACGTAATGTTATATTTGAATTTTGTAACATTTGAGATACCTAAATATGAAATTAATATTGAGATCGAAGAATATACGACTTACCACCCCTTTTTCCTTTTCTCTACACCCCTATCACTTCAAACCTTCCCCTGTTCATAAAAATTCATGTAATCAATGTGTCCAGCTGCAATCTTTTTAAAAATAGGACATTTTAAAAAAAGTACCAGTGGTTCATCCCCATCCCTGCCACAGAAGAGTATAGGGGTAAAGCCAACAATGGGGATTAGGGGGAAAAGCTTTTGTTTTTTTGGGTTTTTTTTTTTTTTTTTTTTTTCGATTAAAGGTGCCTGTTGTATCTTAAATCTGTTTTAAATATGTTCAAAAAATAAAGAATATTTTTTTTTTTTCAAAATAGCCTTCTTCACCCCTTAATGCCATTTCGTTCCTCCTACAATTTAAATTTTATTTTTACATGTAAAAAAAAAAAAAGTACTTTCTACACTTATAATTGATTGTACATAATATATGTTGACATAGATATACAAAATACATATAAATTGAATGCATTTTTCAATTGCAACTAATGTTCCTGACTCTTTTCATAATCAGCTAATCTTGCACTACTGCGTGGAAATAGTAGAATTCATTCGCTGCAAATTCAGAAAGTGAAGAATCTACTTCTTTACAACATTTTTTACAGCATTCATGACATGATGTAATGAACACTTACCTACAGCAAGCCAGTGGAAATTTTCTTGCTTTAAAAGAGTTAGCATGCCTTTTTTGTAGCCTACCATAACTTGTGGACTATCAGTCATAACTCATATTATCCAAGATATATTGATATCAAACATTGCAAAACAGAAATCAATTTTTCTTTCACGGAAAGTGCTTTTGCTTCTAGCAAGTATATCCTTGCAAGAAAATCTATTACAGTTCTCTGTTGCAATTATTTCAAGATCTAAAATCACTAAAAATAAAGTACAAATAAGGGCCTTATCAGTAGTCACAGCTTTAAAGGACAGTCCTTAATAAAAAAAAAAAAAACTGTAAAAACTGTAAAACTGTAATCATTACAAATCTATATCTATCCTGAAAACCCCGTAAAAGTATCCTTCAGCAATGCTTACCCATCTCCTCACCATCCTCCCACTTACACCCCATAGTTCTAGTTTTTGCCTCCATGTGGCTCTATTATGCAAAACAATATTTTTGTAGTTCCAATTGTCGCCTCTAGGTGCATACATGGCTCTTTCAAGAAGCTGGTCCGCTCGTTTACACCCCTTAGGATACCAATATCGATAATTCATCGAATATGGGTCTTTCTGATTTTGACAAAGAACACTCATGTCAAATTTCATGTTTCTAACTCAAATGGCTTTTGAGATATGCACACCTTTTAAGAAAGTTGCCCCCCCCCCCTTTACACCCCTCTAGGACGCCAATATCAAAAATTTATTGAATATGGGTTTTTTTGATTTTACATAGAACACTCATGTCAAATGTTATGTTTCTAGTTCAAATCATTTCTGAGATATGCATAACCTTCAAGAAACTTCACCCCTCTGTTTACACCCCTTAGGGATAGTATTTTTAAAAATCCTTTCTTAGTAAGCACCTACATCATAAGGGGAACCCATCCTGAAAATTTCAAGTTCATAGGTTTAACAGTTTTGGCTGTGCTTTGATGAGCGAGTGAGTGAGTCAGTCAGTGGGTTTTGCCTTTTATAGGTATAGATTGATTTTATCTGAATAAATAACTGTTTATAGGTGCCGTTCCAGTGTAAACTAAATTACCATAAAAGGAATGACAAAAAAAGTTAGTTATATAAGTGATGCAGAAAGAAGCTTTCGAACTGAAGATTGAAGGAATCAAATATGGAGTTATAAATGGATAGTTATTAAGAAGGATTCAAAAGCCCAGAATGAATACTATTCTTGAGTTAAATGTATGGTATTGTGAATGTTTCATTTAATACCTAAATGCCAGATTCTTCAACACTGAAATTGGTGAATTCAAAAAGAGCTAGTGACATTTCAAATAGAAAGTGTTTTTTATTGATTATTCAGAATTTGTGTATTGAGAACATTAAAATACCTGACAATTTTTTAGCTTATATATATATTATATATATATATATATATATATATATATTTTAATTGTACAATTACAAGAAATAAATATTTAAGTTCACTCTCTTGAATCTGAATCATCTGATAATTTCACTCAAAATACTTGACATATAACATTGGCGAATTATATAAGTTCTAGATTCTAATACAAGAATGCTTGTGAATACGGTATGTCAAAGCTTCAGACAACAATTTTCAGTAATAAAATTTCAATTCTTAACATTTTTATGCTACATTATTACCTTTTGTAATTTTATAATGGCTTTTGTCTTTTCATTTCTTCCCAAAACCTCAAGCAGCTTTTTTCCACGTAGCAATTCTTTTCCTGCAAGCCACAATTGTGCCTCAGGTACTTCAATAACTTCTTTGGAAGCCTACAAAAGATCACACAATTGAATGTTAATATTCTAGTCATTGTGGAAAAAAATACATTAACTAACTATAACAAAGTAAACTAAATAAATACAGAAGATGTTTATAATTATTGAAGTTCACATTTTGAAAGGTTCTAAGTGGAGAACTAATCAGCATCACAACTTCATATTCTTGATATGAGGACGTCTGAGGCAATGGAATTTTGTTTGGAGCAAAAAATAAATGTTAAGTTCCAAAAGTGGTCACTAGGATGATACATGGCCCTGCAATACTGTAATGTAAATGACCAATGCCCCACTGACATGGACTTGAAAGGAGCTGTTATAAATGCAGGCAGCTGAGGAATTGCATTGCTTTGCAGCACAATGCTGCTGTTGCCAAAGAATTGCACGCATCTCAAGAAGCTGTTTTACCAAATTAACAGCTATGCTTTAACATCATTGCAAAAGTTTAGAACATTAAATGAACTACGACTGCAAATGGTGTATGATCTGGAAATTTGAAGAGAGAGGTTCCGTAGAGGTCAGGCCTGGCACAGGACAGAAGCCGATTGCACAGTATACAGTGCAGGAAGCAGCCATAGCATTATAGGACAATTCAACAACAACAGTGTCTGGATTCCACAGCATTCATGCAGGATGGTGTCCCACCTCACATAGCCACCTATGCGGTTGCTTCAGGCTCTTTTCACTGAAGACAGAATAATCATCTGCCATTTTTGTACAATGTAGCTACCAGCCTTGCTGGATCTGAACTCCTGTGACTTTTGGCTGTGGTGACATCTCAAAGACTTTGTCTATCATAGATACAACCTACTCAGTGGATCTCAAGATCAGCATTACACACCATAACCACAAAATTTTGAGTGACACTCTACATTCTGTGGTTGAGCATGCAATTTTGCGATTTCAGCACATTGAAAAGAATGGACAACACCATATTGAAATGTCTGTGTATAACACACAATGCATCAAGTACATCCACAATGATATTCCAGTGCCCTGTACCACCCTGGAAGCCACTTCCAGAACTGTTTTTTTTTTTTTAATTTTTTTTTTTGCGCTAAGCAAAATTCCATCGCTGCAGACATCCTCATGTCAAATACAAAGTTGTTCCAATGTTTAGTTCCCCAGTTACAGCCTTTTGAAATGTAAACTTTAATTCTGAAAAAGAAACTTTGTAAGTACCATTTGGATGAACATAATTGGAACCAATTCAATTTTACAGTGAAAAAGCAAACTTTTGTTGAATAATAGTAAAATCATCATTATACAATTAGCATTCTGTTCAGCCACATCTGGCTGCTATGAATGCTGAGATATACATGGCATGGAATGAAACAAAGTCCATATGTTGTCTTAGGATAGATCACATCAAACTTCCTGCAAATGATGCTCCAAATGACAGATGTTCGATGATGGATGAAGTTGACATCCTACCAATGCAATGAAAGAGCAATGGACAAGTCTGAGGGCATGGCTGGCCAAGGAAGTGTTTGAATTGCTTGGAGGCACGGCTGGGAAACATGTGCAGTATGTGTGGACTTGCTTTATTCTGTTGGAAAATCACTCCTGGCAGCATGACACAAAAAGCAAACCAACAAGTTGTAGGATCTGCTGCACGTATCGCTGTGGATTTAAAGTTCCTCAAATTACTATAAGAGGCGATCAGATGTCGGAAGAAATTGTACCGTACATCATTATATAAGCTGCAATGGCTGTGTGCCTCTTGATAATATTGCCAGGATTTGTGTACTATGCAGATGCAATGATCAAGATGAAGCTGTTTGAGCAGTTAGGGCTTGCCTCGCAACAAACCAACTGTCTCTAGTAGTGGTACTATTGGGCAGACCAGAGCCTTGGTGATGTGAACAAGTGCCCTTAGGTAACCAGATTCCAACACCTTCCCATAGAAGCATTACTACGACCCAGATGGCAAATGATTCATCTGATTAACCAGCTGGCTTTTCAAAGTCTTATGATATGGTCCTTCTCAAAAGCCCTGCAACTGTTTGTAGAGTTTAATGCACACTGCTGAGTGCTGATGATAAACTGATGTGACTGCAAGTGTTATGAAGCACAATTGCATCTAAGAATCTGAAGGCTCTAATATGGACCACAAGATGAGAGCTTGCATTGAGGCATGGGGTTGATGGCAACGTTTCTTGACAACTAAACTTTAAATCATTTGCATATCTAATGGAAGGATAGTTGCATAAGGAGTTTAATTTAAATTAGATGCTTCCTTTAATTTTTTTCATCACAGACTATATATAAGCTCAATCTGTCAGTTACAATAAATAAATAAATAAATAAATAAATAAATAAATAACAGAAAAGCAATTCTGAAAATGAATTTAACATCCTGAGGTTAAAGTTAATTAAATTTATAAAATTTACATCCTCATCCTCCTCAGAATTAAAATAACAAAACGATATCTTCAATATCAGGACTTCAGATGGTTAGTAATTGTCAGATTTCAATATTTTGATTATTCCAATGAAGACACACTGTTACATTTTTACGCTGCAAAATAACATTATGTTTTAATTATGTGATACTTCCAAATCCCTTTGAAGTTAAATTTATTATAGTAATTTATATTTGTTTCCGATTAAAAAACATACAAATAATCTGACTCAAACGTTTAGTGTAGATGAAAAGACTTCAAAGCAACATTAAAAGTTATTTAACATTATTTTTATTTTAATTTGTTTCTGCTAACAAGGAAACCTCTCGAACCTTAACTTTTCACAATGAATCATTAGA
This sequence comes from Thereuonema tuberculata, assembly GCA_023159025.1. Classification (NCBI taxonomy): domain Eukaryota; kingdom Metazoa; phylum Arthropoda; class Chilopoda; order Scutigeromorpha; family Scutigeridae; genus Thereuonema; species Thereuonema tuberculata. The sequence goes on from JAFIDM010000001.1 coordinate 156,237,982, forward strand.
TTGTGTTTATAAAATGAAATAAATCTTAGATGCAGATTCGAGCGGGAAGGACCAATTTTTGGGGTCAAAAATGATCGAACGTAGGTCGTTTTACCTCTCAAAGACCAGATGGCGCTAATGATTTGTTGCTAACGTCTAGTACTTTCCTATACATTTAAATAGCTAAGTTAAGTGGCGCCATCTGCTGTTGACTCGTGATGTAAACTTACTCAAAGTCTTTATTTTGTTTTAAATTTAAAGTTTCCAAATTCGGAAAGATTATTAAACATAAATTAGAAAGAATCAGATATAAGAGGAAACCTTCTACATTAGTTAGTTATGATGTATAATATATCGATAAATCAATTTCATTTACGACGCTGATCAATTTCATCAGTGTCAAAAACAGACAGCGTGCATTGAATCTAACGAATTTCAATGCATTTTTATGAATGGTTTACTTCAATAAAATATTTTATGCATTGGGTCCTTTATTAAACAGTCTCCTCTATATTTGATTTGGCATTAATTTTTTTTTTTAATAGCTTAAAAATGAGAGGTGCGTAGAAGGTTCTATTTGTAGTCAAGTGTATATCATTGAGATCTTATAACTTCCAGTCACAAATCGGTCAGAAGATTTTATTATTTTAATAAGTATTATTTTTCCTAATGGTAAGTTCTTTTTTTATTTCTGTGATGAAATAATTTAAAAGTGAAATATTATTTTAAATCCCTGATTTCATGTGTGACAAATGACACAGGATTGGTGGTAGCTGCAAAGAACACAAGCCAACAATTGAAAGCACGTGGCATCACTGCACGCACACATAAGGTGATTCAATTGTTGGGACCAGCAGCCAGTCTCAGTTCCTTAGTAACCAGTGACGGAGCAAGATGTGCTTTGTGACATGGAAAGTCAAGAATGTTTGAACAACCAAAGTAAGAACTCTAAATGTAAGTATGAAAGTGTACTTATCATTTAATACAAGAACTGTATATTCCTCACAATTGGTTATGGCCGCCAGCAACGCATCAAACTGCGCGAAGACGGAGTTTAGTTGAGGCCAATGCAACGCATCTGTTCCGGTTAGGCTTAATCCCGTAAGCTTCAGGGAAAAAGAGGAATAGCTTAGGAAGTGTGTTGAACAGTAATTAACCAGTAAAAGTAAAGCAGTCAGGATAGCTGTGATTTTCGGATTAATGAAAATAAGTAGTTATAGACTGAATATTCGGTTATAGACTTAAAATACATCGTTGCAAGTTACGAGAGATAAGATGGCCACCAAACATTCGGAAAACGTGGAAGATGTCGCCACGTGTTAGGCTTATGAACTGTAGTACAGTTTAAAAGAGGTTTAATTAACCTAGACAAATAAATCAAAGGATTTAAAGTGTAAAAGAACAATTTATCGATAAAATGGGCTATTTTGTCCGGATGGAAGAGACCCATGCTATGATAATGTTCAATGGGAACAATTATGTTCCATGGAAGAGGAATTTACAGACAATCCTTCAAAAGAATGGCCTATGGCGGGTTACTACAATGAGTTTGGATGAAATTACATCCATTGAAGACAAAGGAATTCAATTTAAGCTCTTAGATAAAGCTGAAAGGGCCGTAGGAACAATACTAAATAGTATAGAAGACAAATTCCTTGTAATGTTAACAGAAAGAACTGATCCCAATAAACTCATGAAAGAGATAGAATCGGTTTTCAATCTAGAAGATTATTTGAGAATTGCTAGGCTAAAAAGAACAATTTATAATTCTACAGAATTCGAAGATGGTGATGACTTACCAGATAAATTTTTAGAGCTGAAAGAGCTACTAAATGAGTTAACTGAGCTAGGAGGTGAAATCAATAATAAAGAACTGTGTTGGGCAATTTTATCAGGTTTACCACCTAGTTACGATTCTTGTGCCCAGAATCTAGTTAAAATCAGGAATGATGTAGAATTTACATATGACCATGTGATTACTCAAATAATTTTAGAGTACAATCGTAAGAATTCCAAGAATGTCTACAAAATGGCAGTCAAGATTGTAGCTGGAAATCTGTAATTGTAGCTGGAAATAAGAAAAAAGGAAACCGATTTGACAAGGCTGAAAAGAATAAAGATTTAAGTCAGCTGAAAGAAAGAAAGAAATGCTTTCAATGCGGTCAAATTGGGCATATAGCGAAGCAATGCTATAAAAAGGAAAGCAAGAAAACCGAGAAAGCCAAAGAAGGCTATAAACACATTAACAGAAAAGATAAAGAGAATATCTTCACAAGTGTAGTGGCTTTAAATGCTAATATATCATCAAACAAATCAATATGGTACATGGATAGTGGTTCCACCCACAATATTGTAACCAAAGAGATCTGTTTAACCAATATACCAGATTGGACATCCCTAAGAAGGTTTACGGCGCTACAAATAAGCCGATTGATGCAGTAGGAATAGGTTCCATGATTTTAGAAGTTAAATTACAAAATGGTGAAACCAGGAAGATAAATTTAACTAATGTACAGCATGTTCCAGAGATGAGTGTGAATTTGATATCAGCGGGACATATGGCATCAAAGGGAAATTTCCAATATATTGAAGGAGATGATTATATTGTAAAGCATAAGACTAACACTGTAATAATACAAGGAAGAAGAGTTAACAATTTATATGAGGTACCTTGTAAAGTCGTTAATGATGTTTGTCAGGTTAGCTTAGTCAAGGACAAAAACCAAAGAACTTTAATCTTAGGCAAAGAGAAGAATAATCCTTCTGAGGTAAAGTGCAGACCTTTCAAGGTACAAATAACCTACTTTAATGAAATCAAGCATTCCAAGTATAAGTTATGGCATGCGAGGCTTGGACATATTTCAAAAGGGAAAATGAAAGTCATTTTAGACCAAAAGTTGCTTCGAGGTATAGAGCAAGTAAAAATTCCAAAAGAGGACTCTGATAGTTTTTGCGAAAGTTGCAAAAATGGGAAAATGACGAAATTCATCACAAGAGGATGAAAGCCATCAGAGGAAAGGGAATTTTGGAATACATCTATTCTGATGTATGTGGTCCGATAGACATTGATAATGACTCTCAGGTGAAATATATCCTGTGCATAATAGATGATTTCAGTAGGAGAAGCTTTGTGTATTTGCTTAAGAGGAAGGACCAAGTGCCGGAATATATGAAGCAGTTCATAACATTCATAGAGCGCCAAAGTAAGGCGAAAGTGATAAACCTGCTCACGGATCAAGGGAAGGAGTATGAGAATAAGGAACTCAACAATTTCCTAAGAGAGAGAGGAATTGCACATAAGACGACATCTGCATACTCTCCACAGCAAAACGGTATTGCTAGGTTTAATCGTAAGTTGATGGAAACGGCACGAACCATGTTGATTGCTTCTGACCTTCCGCCAAGATTCTGGACTTATGCAGTAGAATGTTCAAATTATGCTCTTAATCGAACACCTCTTCTGAAGTTAAAGAATACTACTCCAATGGAAAAGGAGGAGCACCAAGTGTAAGACATCTGAAAACGTTCGGAAGTTTGTGCTACCTGAAGAAACCGAAAAATGCTATAAGGAGTAAAGTTGACTCTCGAACGACCAATGGAATTTTTCTTGGGTATTCTCCACGCACAAGAGGTTATAAGATATGGAATCTTGACACCAACAAAGTAGAGGAAACGAGGAACATGTATGTAAACGAGAATCGAAGAGCAAGCGATCTAATAAACAAGCAAAAGATTGATCATGAAGAAATGAAGAAAAAACTATCGCTTGATTCATCAAGTAAAGTTCAAGAATCCTCTTCATCAAACGAAAAAGATGAAAGGAATGTGAAGATCCCGTCAACGAGAAGCTGTGAAGCAGACTCGAGTGAAGACGAAGAAGGATTTACTGATGAAGATAGGACTCATGATGCTGAAGAAAGAACGTCTAGTTCAAGTGATGATGATTCTAGTAAGAACGACACAGAAGATCCTGTGGTCGACAAGGGTTACATACAACTAAGAAGCAGAAGAGTTACTCGTACACAATGCGTGAAAATATATGAAGATGTTGAAGTCCAAGAGCCAAAAGATTATGAGGAGGCATTGAACAGTCCAGAAAGCCAAAAGTGGCGAGAAGCAATTCAAGCAAAGCTAAAGAGCTTAGAGGATCATCACACGTGGGAAGAATCGGAGGTCCCTGATTACGTGACACCCATAAGCACAAAGTGGATATTCAAGTGCAAGAAGAAGTGTGATGGCACGATGGATAAATTCAAGGCCCGTTTAGTAGTGAACGGATACATGCAAAAGCAAGGTGTGAATTACGAGAAGACGTATGCACCGACGCCAAGTGCTGAAGTAATAAGACTGAAATAAATTAAACATTTCAATTAATCTTTTAAAATTGAATAAAAGGAAAATATTATGATCCTTTTAACAGAGGTAAATACTTTTAAAACATGCTTATGACTTTAGAGTAATGGTAAGCCAGTGGGAATAAAAGAATAAAAGAAATCGCATTTAGTATTAAACAAAAACATTTATAGCTTTTAATCTTGGTACAGATTTACATTCTTCCTTGTAATCTCATTCATTAAAAGTTCATTTACTATATCAAGGAATTTCAGTTCTAGCAAAGTTCAGTTCATTAATTTCTTATCTTCATAAATAAAATCCTTTTCTTTCCCAAAGGTAATCTTTATCAAGTAGATAGCCTTAATTCTCTACAAGTAATCTTCCGACTAAGCTATCGGTTTTAGCTCCTAGTATTAAGTTAAGTCTTTCACTTGTATGAATTAAACTATGGCTAATCACAATAGATAACACAACATCTTATTTCTGTGTTAATGATTCTTTTACTTGTTTGAATTAAACTATGGCTAATCACAATAGATAACACAACATCTTGTTTCTCTATTAATGTTCTTGATAACTAATTTCTTATCCTCAAACGATTATAGCAATCATTGAATATTTTTCACCTTATAACTTAATTAATAAAATCGTTGATAAATATATTTATCTACCTAAGATCATCAAATATATTTACATTTATTGTCAACGTTTCGCCTATTAAAGTCTTTTATAATTCTGAAGTTTCTTAGATACCTAATTCCAAAAATAAATTGTTCATTTGTTAATCTTTCATTAATTTGAAGTTCCGTGAATTCCCAACTCCAAAAATATAAATGTTCACATGTTAATCTTTCATCATTTTGTTGAAGTTCTCTAAATTCCCAACTCCAAAATAGATCGATGAATTTAATTCAAAGTTCTGTATTCTTTGATGTTGTCCTAAAATATGTAGCTGTTTCTTGAATCCTATATATTTCTTCATTTGTGTTATTCCAACTTGTTTGTGTTCATTTCCCTAACATGTCGGTGTTCTAACAAAATGGAACGTACTCACATTTTCTGTGTACGTAGATAATTTATCAAAATCCATGATAAATTCCGTCTGCGATGAATCGGTACTCTGAAGTTCTGATCTCATACGTCCTATTTCCGGATCACTTCTCTTACCAATGGATCGAAGGATTACCATAATTAAGCCTAATCGATCGTTCAACGACAATTACTTTGGATTCATTTAACTCTGCAATAATTTAACGTTACAACTAATACAAACTTTGACTTAAGTTAACCTTTAACTTTATCATTCTCAAATAACAGATTTCTAGTTATTGGAATTTATTTAAATATGTCTATAGCGTCAACAGCTATTTCAGACATCTATGCAGGCTGCCATGTTGTTTTGCTTTTTGTCTTGTTGCTCTCTTGTTCCCTTGGCAACACAAACTCGTAACTGCGGGATTACACTTCTTGTGTAATTTATTTTCTATATCACTCTTAAAACTTGAATTAATAAATAAATTTTACTTTCAAGTAATAATCAATTTCAAAGCTCGTTTCTTAAATTTCCATTTTGATTTTTAGGCTTTCTAAAACTACAAAATTTCCAACAAAGACTAATGCTGAACTTGTCGTTGAAGAGAAAGTACCAGATACATCAATGTGATGTGCGAAGCGCCTACTCAACAGAAATGTAGATAGCGACATATATCTGGAAATACCACAAGATGTAAAAGTCAAAACTAAAGACTGCAATAGTCTGAAGCTGTTGCGTTCTTTGTACGGTTTGAAGCAAGCCAGGAGAAACTGGTTTGAAACCATGAGAACGAAGCTGGTAGAAAAAGGATTCAAGACCTTGAAAAGTGATCCATGCATATTCAGATATCCAAAGGACGGAGTCATGAACTATTTGATCATCTATGTGGATGACATGATCATCATGGGTAAACGAACTCAACATGTTCAGGAAATAAAGGAAATCCTGAATAAGATGTTCTCCATCAAAGACCTAGGTAGGATTCATGAATTCCTAGGAATGGAGATAAAGTATCAACGAAGCAAAGGCTCCATGACTATATCACAAGGACACTTCATTAAGGATCTGTTGAAGAAACAAGGAATGGAAGAGTGCAAGGCAGTATCAACCCCATTCTGTCCAGAGGGAAGAGATGAAAAAACAGATGAAGACGTTCAACTGTTAAGAAAAGATGAACACCTCAAATACAGAAGTCTGATAGGAAGTCTATCATACATCTGCTGTTCAACGAGACCAGATATCGTGTACTCGGTGAATAGATGTGCAGAAAAATGCAATTCACCATGTGCCAGTGATATGAGTAAGGCAAAACGCATCCTTCGATATCTAAAAGGGACTGTGTCAAAGGTGTTGATTCTCTCCAACGAAAATGACACTGTAAAGGCTTACAGTGATGCAAGTTTCGCAGATCGAGCAAAAGGTCGTTCAACTTCAGGTTACGTAATTTATGTGGGAAAGTCCGCAGTAATCTGGAAGGCTCATAAACAAAGCTTAGTTGCTCATTCAACACAAGAAAGCGAGCTGGTTGCAGCATGCGAAAGCCCTACAGCAATCATAAGCTTGAAGGGCTTCTTAGATGAACTCAAAGTACTAGAAGAAGCTACCTCACCGATCGTACTATACTGTGACAATCAAGCGACTTTGAAGTTAATTGGTGACAAGTACAATCAAACTAAAAGCCGCCACATAGACTTAAAGTACCACATAGTGAAGGATTATGTGGACCAGAAGATCATCGCAGTAAAATACATCCCAAGTGAAGGCAACACGGCAGACATTTTCACCAAGACCCTAAGTGTAGTGAAACATCAAAAGTGTGTTAAAGAATTGGGATTAAAATAGACACATTTTAATTCCAAGGGGGTGAAAAAGTGAAAATTTAAAAATTTCTAAGTGTTGTGTAATTTTAAAGTACTTATTGTTGGTTTGTGATAGTGCTACGATTAGTGACCATTTGTGTTGAAGTGAAACAGTGTTAATATGATGTGATATATTCAGTGCTTCGTGAAACTAAGTTTTAGTACCACCAAGTGTCATTTGAAGGGGGGGATTGTGATGAAATAATTTAAAAGTGAAATATTATTTTAAATCCCTGATTTCATGTGTGACAAATGACACAGGATTGGTGGTAGCTGCCAACACAAGCCAACAATTGAAAGCGCGTGGCATCACTGCACGCAAACATAAGGTGATTCAATTGTTGGGACGAGCAGCCAATCTCAGTTCCTTAGTAACCAGTGACGGAGCAAGATGTGCTTTGTGACATGGAAAGTCAAGAACGTTTGAACAACTAAATCAAGAACTCAAAATGTAAATATGAAAGTGTACTTTCATTTAATATTTAATACAAGAACTGTATATTCGTCACAGTTTCTTTTCTTTTCTTTATCTTAACATAAAGATAAACAAAGGGAAAAAAAAATAGTCTTATGTGATTAATTTAGTGAAAAAAGAAATGTAAGCAAAAATTAAGACAATAAAAACACTCTATATATATTATTAAACATCATCCACCAGAAAATAAATTATTAAACATCATCCACCAGAAAATAAATGTCATAAACTACATTTATTAACTGAAAAAACGAATTTTCAAGGAGATAAAATTTACCGTCTCCCCTTCTTCAAGCCTTTTTACATTATAACAATAAATGAACGAGATTCTTTTACTACAATGACTTTAAAATATTGATATTAACAATTAAAAAATGTTAATACAATAATAATAAAAGATCATACTCTACAATATAGTAATCACATATTATTAATAATCACAAATTTAACACTTTAATTTTTCAATTATTACCTTTTTGTTAGATGTTACAAATTTTTTGTTAATCATTTCTCTAGCCAATTTTACCAAATTTTCACTAACTTTAATTCCATCACATCTATTGAGATTTTTTTCTTTTGAATTTCTGATACATAGGCTTTCTATTGTTCTTCTAATTTTTGTATTTGTTTCATTACATAAAATGTTTACTTCACAATTGATACAATGTTGCTTGTCTTTACAGTGTTCAGCAATTTCTGATTCTTTTACTAATTTTTGTCTAATATTCGTGTTCCCCCATGCGTTCTTGAACTGTTCTTTTCGTCTCCCCAAGATAGAACGAATCGCAGTTCAGGCAATCTAATTTATAAACAACACCCATTTCAAACTTCTTGTCATTGCTATTTATCTTTTTACACAAAATATTTTTTAATTTATTTCTATATTCAAAATTTAAGTTTACTCCATATCTTTTACCAATTTCTTTTAATTTCCAGCTGTTCTTATTCAGATAGGGAATGAAAAATCTATTTTCATTATGTTTATCCAATTCTTTTATCTTAAATTTATTATAATTTCTTATTGAACTATCTATGAATCTGTCAGTATAACCATTCTTTTTTAATTTTGATTTCATATCACTTACTCCTATATTAAAATCTTCTTCATTACTGGTATTATTATCAATTCTAATTAAATAATTCTCAATTATATTCCTTTTTATTTTCATATTGTGTCCAGAATCAAATTTTAAAATATGGTCACTTTTATAATCTTTAATGTAATGTTTCATTGTTATTTTGTTATCCTTTTTTATTAGTTTCAGATCAAGAAAATTTAATGAGTCATTGATTTCTTCTTCCATTTTGAAATGTATGTCTTTGTGTCTCTTGTTAATGTCACTAAAAAAAATTGCTACATTGCCTTTTTGTTCCGAACCATAATATAAGTATATCATCCGCATAGTGATAATATTCCATTCTAAATTTAGTATCTTTCAATAATTTTTGTTCAAAAAAATTCATATAAATATTGCACAATGTCCCTGACAAAGGTGACCCCATAGGGAAACCTTTGACTTGTTTGAAAATCCTATCTTGGTGTTTAAAATATGTGTTTTCAGTTATTAGTTTTATTAACTCTATCAATTCATCATAATCCATTTTAAGTTTCTTCAATTCTTCCCTATTCTCAAAAGCTAAACTTTCTAAAATCATCATAGTTTCATTTACAGGGATATTCGTGTACATGTTGTCTACATCTAGAGAAAACATGTAAAATTTTTTAGTATTATTAAAGAAATGTCCAATCTTATTAATTAAGTCTTTTGAGTTCTTAATAATTACATCTTCTCTTGGTAATTTGAAATTTTTTACAATTTTATTTGCATATCTAGCCAAGTTGTGAACCGGTGAGCCATATGCATTAATTACTGGTCTCAGAGGCATGTTGTCTTTATGATTTTTTACTCTTCCTTCCAAGGTAGGGGTCCTACAAGCTTCCTTCATGATTTCTTGACTTTGTTTATAGCTAATAATACCATTCTTATTCATGTCCGTTACTAATTTTTTTACTGTAATATATAATGGAAAAGTTGGGTCTTCCTGCAATTCTGTGTAATGTTCTTTATCTTGAACCAAAATATCTAATTTAGAAACATATTCATCCTTATCCATTATAATCATCTGGTTACTATTGTCTGATTTCGAAATATGTAACTTTTTGTCGTTACCAATTTGTCTCAAAATTTCTAATTCTTCATTATTTATATTTGTAACTGTCTTTCTTGTTTCTCTTTGAAATTTCTCTATTTCTTCTAAAAAATCCTGTTTATCTTGATCTTTTAACTTTTCAGTTACCTCATTCAAAATAGCCAGAGTTTTTATGTCTAAGTTTTCCTCTTTTTCTATAATGAAATCTAAACCCTTGTTGAGTAAGCTCATTTCTTTATTGCTAAATCTTCTATGACTAAGGTTTACTACATATTTAGTATCCTCTTCATACTTTATCCTATTTTTAATTTTCTTTATTTTTCTGTTTTTTGCCTTTCTTTTTTCACCAATATATTTTTTATGATTCCAATACATTATCTTTTCATACTCTTCATACTTCATATTTCTTTTCAAACTCTTGTTTAGGTTTTCCTCTTCGTTTAGCAGTTTTCCTAAGTATTCATTAGTCCCTTTTATTTGATCCTCAATTAGATTTCTTTCAGCTTCTTTCTTTATTTCCCATGTGTTCTTCGTTTCTATTAATACGGGATTATTAATACGTAGAGGTTTGGGAGTTATGTCTTCCAAAATACATCTTTGGAGGAAATTCAGATGCTCTTCCCATCTCACCAATTTCACGACTTTTTTCTGATGCTGTACTATTTTACTATATACAAACAAACTATACTTCTTCCTTAAATCTTCTCTATATATATTGTTAAACATCATCCACCAGAAAATAAATTATTAAACATCATCCACCAGAAAATAATGGTGGATGATGTTTAATAATTTATTTTCTGGTGGATGATGTTTAATAATATATATAGAGAAGATTTAAGGAAGAAGTATAGTTTGTTTGTATACAATAAAAACACTTTTAAATTTGAAATAGCAAAATAAACAAACACATAAATACAACAAATAAAAGACGCTTGTAGAAATTCATAATACTTATTAAAAAAATTATATCCTTTCCATGGATTTGACGCTCGAAATTATAAACTCTCAATGTACTTGACTACTTCAGACACCTTCTAAGCACCTCTCATTTTTAAGGTATTAAAAAAAAAATTGATGCCAAATCAAATATAGAGGAGACTGCATAACTACACGTTAACTTTCAAAAATCCTTTACTAGTGATATTTCGCAAATTTTATTCAAATTTGCTTCTTCGGACGTTTAAAAAAACTCCTTCTCTAATATACAGAATACATAACAATGATATGGCTTACAAAGGTATAATATATGCAGAAAGCCAAGTGTAATACATGCAAAATGTTACAATATTATTAAAGTACAATAGGAAAACAATGGGAAAGTCTACCTCATTATTATGGTTAGGTATTACATTATTATGGAATTTTGGTTTACACAGAATACACAACAATACGCAAAAAGCTAAGCTTACACTTAAGTTTTTAAATAGAGGAGACTGTTTAATAAAGGACCCAATGCAAAAAATATTTTATTGAAGTAAACAATGAGTACTTTTAATTCATAAAAATGCATTGAAATTCGTTAGATTCAACACGCGCTGTCTGTTTTTGATGCTGATAAAATTGATCAGCGTTGTAAATGAAATTGATTTATTGATATATTATACATCATAACTAACTAATGTAGTAAAATATGAAAATGAATAAAACGCACTTACTTATAAAAAGTTGAATATAAAGTTGTACATGGAATTAATCCGACAGTTTCGGAATACTGAGCGTACTCCTTCATCAGGGACGGCACAAACATATAGGACATAAGGACAACATTTAGGACGGCATGATGAGGGAAGGTATGTTGAAAGTGAGGGAAGTAAGAGGATTAAGAAAGTTTAGCAATAGTGAAGGGTGTTTTGCCCGCCGGTTATTGGGTTGTAAGCTTTAAGCTGTATTATATGGAAAGATTCAGCAAGGAGACGGTGGGATAGTCTATTATGGTGGGAAAGGGGTTTAGCAGCTAAGAAGTTGGGGGTATGTCCTGTCTCTTTAAAGTGGGTAACAGTGTATGAGCCTGCGGGATCAGTATTTTTGAAGGCCTGTTTATGTTCTTTGATGCGTGTTGATAGGGGTCGGGATGTTTGCTCCACGTAGCCAGAGGAGCATTGGCCACATGGGATCCAGTATACTGTGTTGGAAGGGTTGTTAGGTTTCTTTGTTTGTGTTATGTTTATGCTGTGTGATTTGAATGCAGGGGCGTATTGGTGTTGGTTGAGGAATTTTCTGATGAAGTTTTCGAGAGGAGGATAGTAAGGGAAGGGGATGTATTTGATGGGGGGTTTGGGGTTAGTATTGTTGGGTTTTTTGCTGAGTTTATATGTTTGTGCTGTCCCTGATGAAGGAATATGCACAGTATTCCGAAACTGTCGATTAATTCCATGTACAACTTTATATTCAACTTTTTATAAGTAAGTGCATTTTATTCATTTCCATTTTTTATTTCATTCCACGCACGTTAAGCCTATTTAGTAACTAATGTAGGTCTCCTCTTATATCTCATTCTTTCTAATTTACGTTTAAGAATCTTTCCGAATTTGGAAACTTTAAATTTAAAACAAAATAAAGGCTTTGAGTAAGTTCAAAGATCACGAGTCAACAGATGGCGTCACTTAACTTAGTTATTAAAATGTATAGGAAAGTACTAGATATAGACGGTAGCAACAAATCATTAGTGCCATCTGGTGTTTGAGAGGTAAAACGACCTATATTCGATCATTTTTGACCCCCAAAAATTGGTCCTTCCCGCTTGACTCCGTATCTAAGATTTATTTCATTTTATAAACACAATCTAATGATTCATTCTGCAAAGTTTCATTAAAATCTGAAATAGTAAGGTTCGAGAGGTTTCCTTGTAAGTAAGGCAACTGATTTTAAATTTATACATTATTGCAGATAAAATTCATTGTTTTAATAAACAAGTTACAATTGTAAAGCTTAGATAGTAAAAGGTTGAAGAAGAAACTGTTTATAATGTTATTGATTTTTATTTTTTACAGAAAATGTTTTTTAACTGCTAAAAGGTTAGGCTGCAATCTAGTAGTGCACAAGACAGATGTTTTGTAACATTTATTGTTAACGTAATAATAAACAATAAAAATACGAAACAGAGCTACAAAGGAGAAGAAATTATTTCCAATGAAATGGGAAAAATAGTAGGACAATAAAATAAAAGATTACTATAGTCAGGAAACACAAAATAAAGTAATAAAAACAGGACAAAAAGTTGTAAAAATGAACTAAACAACATCAAAAATATAAAAACCAGAGGAATGAGAGAGAGAAAATGTAGTAACTAATTTAGGATAAATGGATAAAATGAGAAGTAAATGAACAGACTACGGCAATATAATTAGAAAAGAGAACTTTCCATAAAGCATATATAAGGGTATTATTATAGAAGTACATACTAACGACATTTTTATCAAATCTGTATGTTCTTCCAAAATCATTGGTGTTGAAAGGTTATATAAAGTGTTATTCAGTATATGTCATCATAAGATTGTGACCAACAAAATAAGGTTGTTCCTTTGGACGCATAAACTAACCTGAGAATCACCTTCATCTTCATTTATGTTCTTTATGACACCAATATACAAATCAGCCTTATAAATATATGTACATGCAACATAGCAATTAGCGTACAAGTGTAGAGGATCTACTTGCATTACACTGCTCTAATCAGAAAAGTCAAATACCAGAGTGTAAACTGTATCTTTACTGGTTCTTTTTTTACAGCAATTTTATTATTTGATAAAGGAGTAAAATAATGAAAACTTCTTGTGGCCAGAATTGTTTTTGCAGCAAATGTATTTCTAATGAAATTCGCACCCATTCAACTTCAGTTTTGGTATTAAATGTAAAACTATATTTTGAATTAGAGATCTGCAAAAGTCTATCATGTCATTTGTAGTTATAATCTGTCTATCACAAAGGATGTTGGAGACTGGCCATTGCTGAATGCGCTTGACTGTTCCACCTATGCTATCACAAGATTTCCCATGGCTTGTTCCAAATAAAGACCAAAGAGGCAAAAAAATACCAAAATCATCCTTATGTTGGCAAAGGTTTACAAAGTATTATTGATTTTTGTACTGTGCTGCACAGCCATCTGTAAAATAATGTACAGGCTTGGCTTAATAATAGAAAAGTTTTCCTGAATATACTCCATTAATAAACTTGATAAACTCTAACCAATTTGACTAAGTTGATGGTGGGTGGTCAGACTGACACCCAATCATCTTTAACCCACTGATCTTTGTGAACCCTAGGACTGTCTGAAGGAGAACTCTAGTGTGGAAAAATCACCAACCTCTGCTAGGGTAGGGGATAGAATCCAGCTTCTCCAGGAAGCAGTCAAGCATCTTCTCAGGTATTTCTAATGCCATAAAAAAACAATATTTTGAGAACAATATAGAAAGGACGATAATAATAACATTACTAAGAATAATAATGAATAGCAATGGATCCAAAATAGCTTCTAAGTATTTTGCAGCCAGGGTTCCTTCAGGTGGAAAAGAAGGAAGAAAAAACATGTATCGCAAGGTTGATTTGAAATCTAATGGACAAAAAGCTTTGCAGATGGTGTTCCACTGTTTTTTTTTATAGTACTTTATAGGAAATTTCCAGCTCTTTCCAGTGGTATCTGGTCTGCCAATTGAGATACTCATGATATTACACTTCAAGGTCAATATTTTGGGAAATGTTTTTTTCGCAATCATAAAGCCATAGCTCAAAAAGTATGAAGTTCATCACAATAAGAACAAGAAGACTTAACAATGAACAAGTGCGTGCATTAAAATAAAGAGAAAGTGAAAATAAATAAAACACACTTACTTAAAAACATGTTGAAAGAATTAAAAACGATGATAATAAACCGACAGTTCTGATTACGCCGCGTATTCCTTCATTAGAGACGGCACAAACATATAAGACATTACAATAACATTTAAGATGACATGAGGTGGGAATGCATGGTGAGAGTGAGGGAAGTGAGAGGATTAGGCAAATTTAGCAATGGTGACGGGCGTTTTGCTCACCGGTGATAGGTTTGTATGCCTTAAGCTGGATTAAATGGAACAATTCACCTAGGAGTCAGTGGGATAGTTTCTTGTGGTGGAAGAGGGGTTTAGCAGCGGAGAAGTGAGGGGGGGGGGGTGTCCAGTCTCTTTGAAGTGCATGACGGTGTACAAACGTATGGGGTCTGTGTTTTTGAAGGCTTGTTTATGTTCTTTAATGCATATGGATAGGGGTCAGGATGTTTGCCCCATGTAGCCAGAGCAGCATTGGTTACATGGAATCCAGTATACAGTGTCGTCAGAATTATTTAGTTGCTTGGTTTGTGTTATGTTTACATTGGGTGATTTGAAAGGAGGGGAATAATGGTATTGGTTGAGAATTTTTTAATGAGGCTTTCAAGGGGTGGATAGTAGGAAAACGGGATGTATTTGACATGGAGTTTGGGGGTATTATTTTAAGATTTTTTATTGAGTTTGTGTGTGAGGATATTGAGGCGGTTGTGAAAAAGCTGGAGGGTTAGTTAGTAGGAGTGTGTAGGAGCCAGGAATGAGGGACCAAATCAAATGCCTTCTTGTAGTTGATGTATGCGATATGTAAATTCCTATTCTTCATGCGCCTGGTGCAGGATTACAGTCAATAAGGAGTTGCTCCTTACAACCTTGGGAATTCCTACAACAGCCCTTCTGCTGTTCGGAAAGAATGTTATGTGTCTCGATGTGTGTGTAGATTTTGTCTGCAAGGCAGGTAGTAAGGAGTTTGTAAAGTGCGGGGAGGCAAGAGATTGGACGGTAGTTTGCAGGGTGTATTATTATTATTATTATTATATCGTTAAAGTTTCAAACCATGGGATTCCCCAGCAAAGATAATATGGCGCGTCTAGGACCTTCTACCTTCTACCTTTTTAATAGTTTAAAAATGAGAGGTGCGTAGAAGGTGTCTGAAGTAGTCAAGTACATTGAGAGTTTATAATTTCGAGAGTCAAATCCGTGGAAAGGATGTAATTTTTTTAATAAGTATTACTATCTCAAATTTAAAAGTGTTTTTATTGTCTTAATTTTTGCTTACATTTCTTTTTTCACTAAATTAATCATATAAGACTATTTTTTTCCCTTTATCTTTATGTTAAGATGAAGAAAAGAAAAGAAATAAAAAAGAACTTACTATAAGGAAAAAGAAGAAAATATGAGAAAAATAATACTTATTAAAATAATAAAAATCTTCCGACCGATTTGTGACTGGAAGTTATAAGCTCTCAATGATATGCACTGGGCTACAAATAGAACCTTCTATGCACCTCTCATTTTTAAGCTATTAAAAAAAAATTAATGCCAAATCAAAGGAGGAGACTGTTTAATAAAGGACCCAATGCACAAAATATTTTATTGAAGTAAATCAACAGAACTTTTAATTCATAAAAATGCATTGAAATTCGTTCGATTCAATGCACGTTGTGTTTTTGATGCCAATGAATTGATCAGTGTTGTAAATGAAATTGATTTATCAATATATTAAACATTATAACCAACTAATGTAGAAGGTTTCCTCTTATATCTGATTCTTTCTAATTTACGTTTAAGAATCTTTCCGAATTTGGAAACTTTAAATTTAAAACAAAATAAAGACTTTGAATAAGTTTATATCACGAGTCAACA
>JAFIDM010000001.1:156259235-156297044 GCA_023159025.1 Thereuonema tuberculata
ACATTTATGTAAATTACTGTTATTATTAATACTTATTCTAATAAATGTCATTATCAAATTATTAATTAGTAAGATATCATAAGGGTTGGAGGATGAGATCCTGTGGCCCTCCATCAGACCTTTCATAAAATATTGCTCCTCAGACTTCTTAAGGTTGTGCACCACAATGTAAAATGAACCATCCACTGAAATTAAAGAAGACTTGAAAGCGTCACCTTGAGTTTTAGGAGTGTCACCATTGAAACCTGTATCTAGTAGTTATAAACACACTTATGGGAAGCATAAAGCAAAACAGTTTACCAATGTAGTAAAACAAAAAAATACAAAATGACCTAAGCATTGATTCTGCATCTGCCAGGCCGCAACAACTATACCGGCGGGCCACGCGTTGTGCACCTATGGTTTAAGTAAATTTAAATCTTAATTTTAATTAAGTGAATATAAGTAAATTTTAATAAATGAAAACCAACAACTGCACATAAATAAACAAAGACACGCCTTTGAGTTGTCAACAGAGGGATTCAACAGAAGGAATGCCAAAGTCACAGTGGGCAGATGTTTGAATTGGATCAGAACTGTTACAAAAAAATTTTAACGCATCTATCAAAATGAAAATTCATAAATATTATATTTATTATTGTATTAAAATAGATTTTCCCCACAGAGATGTTATTAAAGTTGACTTCATAAATAAAGTAGATTGTTGCTTCTTAAAGCCATTTCAACTTGTTTTTGTTTTTTTTGCCCAAAAGCTTAACTCTATTTCTTTTAAGTTTGAAAGGGAAAGGATTTCGGTAGGGTTTTGAATTTTATACCATATTTTCATTGTATAAATATGAAACTCTTGACAAAATTTCAACTTTAAATTCAATTGTCTACGTTACTAAATAGTCGATTGAAAATAAACCAAATTTGCTACTTTTCACTTTACTGCCGATTTCAGAACCTCATATTTTTTTAAAAAACTGACGGAGTTGCTTAATATTTATTTTATTTATCAGAAAGTACCTAAAGAGTACTTGTTTCAAATTTCATACTTATCCAGCTTTATTCTCAAAATCAATGAAGGATTAAAAATTCACTTTTGTTTTCGATAACATTACAAAAATGCCTACTTTGTAAGCCTATCTCAGGAAAACTAAAAGACTCAAACTAATTTTAATACATTATTTATTATGATATATATACATACTCTCAGTTTATGGAAGCTTGTTTTTCTGTCTCAAGTAGTTCTTTATTTATACAGCTTTAAAAATGCCCGAAAAGTTTATGGAAAACCAGTTACAAATTGCAGACCTTACTTTTGAATGCTATTTCTCAAAAATGTTTAAGATTAGGACAATAATATTTGGTAGGCTTTCATAAAAGGAGTAAAGGTACCTTTGTGCCAAATTTCATTAAAATCGGAGAGGGTCACCTGAGAGGCATTTGCTGATTGGATATGGAATAACCCATAAGGTAAGAAATTTTAACATTTAGTGAAAAAATAAGAACAAACTGGTTTTCATCAGAGGTCTTTCTCTAATCTTTCTTTTGAGCCAAGCTTTCCTAAAATCTGAGACTCACTCACTTTGAAGTTTAGCCAAATGCCTCAACAATAACAAGTGGAAATTGAAGATTGGCCGCAAGGCGGTTGAATTTAGCAGTTGCATGGTGCTGAGCTGCGCTCTCAAGAAGGTTGAGATTAATTTTTACACCTATTGGGAGCACTGAAAAGCTGGGCAAATTGAATGACAAGTTAAGGATTGAATTAGTGTGAATGTAATCTGTATGATTTTTAATTAAGAACTTAGTAGTTGCCAAAGGAAGAATCTTTGGCTTATGAAAGAGGACATTGATATAATCCTCACATTACTCGAGAGAAAGGTTTAATGCTGTGGAATGTTTAATGAGAAACGACTCTAAGGCAATAAATAATATCAAAGAAAGAATTGGTGTTTACAGCAACAGAGAACTTGGCAAGATCCCACAACTGAAAAGAATGAAAATGGCTGAATCGGAGAATGGAGAAGAGGTTGCAACATAAGCAGAGGAAAGTGATAATTTTGTAGTTGATAAGGCCGAAAATATATCAGATATGATTAAAGAAATATTAAGCAAAGGGATAAATATGGAAAAGAAATTTGAAAATATTTATAAAGAGAATAAAATATTTAAAGTCTCAACTAGCATAACTGAAGGAGAAGTCAGTGAAAGAAGACAGTCAAAAAAATTAAAAATAATAGAGCATATAAGTTTGATTCAGCAGAAATTAAAAGTTCAATTAATTGATCTCAAATAAAAGCAAAGAAAACAAGAAGATAGATGCCACCGAAATAACTTTATTGTTGAAGGTCTTGGTCTTTTTGAAGAAGCTAGTGAAAAGTGGGACAAGACAGAAGAAATAATTAAATCATTTATTTTTGATAAGTTTGGCTTAAATATGAAATAATTCAAGGAGAGAATAGTTAAAGGTGTAAACTGGAAAAATAAAAAAGAAATTGTGAAAAAGAATATGGCACCTCCAAAAATTAAAATAAAACAATAAATACACATTAAAAATAGAATAGGAAAATTCAAGTGCCGGCCTCCATCAGCCTCAATTGAATTTCCTTAGGCATTAAAAGATATACAATAGGCCTAAAATTGTATAAAGAAGAAATTTTTGAGAAAAAAAATCATGTTTAAGGAGCACAGAGTTTAAAATTAAGGAAAATTTTTCAGAAGACAAGATGGGTTTGAAGCAAATTGTTTGAAAGACCTTTCATGGAGAAAGAAATGGGAAAGACAACGTCTGTTAGATGTGACAACTTATCTATAGATGGTAGGGAAATGAATCTTTGATTCATTAATAATACATTTAGTAAATAGACTGTGGACATCATCAAACGCTAATTCTGGAGGTTATTTCTTAAGAATGTAAGAACATTTCTGAATGTAAATGTAAGAGCTTCTTCTTATTGGAAATTTATATAAATTTTAGATAACAGTGAGAAATTACTGTTGATATTTTTTGTGGATTCAGAATTGCTTGTATTATTTCAAACTTTGTAGCAAGAATTTCTAAAGTACTTTTATTAGTACATGATAAACCTCATAGGAAAATATTTTTTTTCTGTTAAATCATACTGTTTTCAAAATATTTACACTCTGCATTACAAGTTTCAGTTTTTCAACAATTGCACTTAAAAAAAAAAAGGTTTACAACGGAATGGTTAGGTTTGTCAGTCCGAAACATCCCTTAAAATTTTTATCATTTATTCAGGACCTTAAGTAGTTGACGTATACCAAATTTTAGCTGCTTATTTGCACTGAAAGGGGGTTAAAAAAAATGCTAAAGTTACAATGTGACGTCATCACTTTTTGCAAGCCGTCACTATCTCTCGCTGTTGATCAGCGCTCTCAAGGTCATTTCAAATGGGTGGCATTAAAATACTTAATTTTAAATGATACTATTAAAAATTCCTGTTTATAAAAGAAAAGCAATAACTAAAAAGGGTGGCCACATTTGTATTTTAAAAGAATGTAATTTTACATAGAAAAAAAAATAAAGAATAAAAAACAAAGAATAAAAAAAAAAATATATATATATATATATATACGTCTTGCCTAAGAAAATGCCAGTGATTAAACGTGATTTTTTGTGTTTGTTTGGGTGAACGTTTACACTGTGTAACTATTTTTTAAAAGAGTAAATTTGTTATATATATATATATATATATATGTTTACAATTAAAAAATTGAAGAAAAACCTAAATAATGATAAATGTAATATTATTGGAATGATATAAATTACAAATAAAAATAATGACAATAAATCGAATAATAATTTTAAGAATTTAGCAAAAAATAAAGGAATAGAAAACGTTTTAATTAAAAATGGAAATTTAGGAAACATTTCAAAATCGTATTGCTGCGGAATTAACATGTTTCTAAACATTGACGTCACACCAAATGTTTAAATTACTACTACTAACAATAATTACATTATAAAAGCAGCAAGTAAAAAGTGTTTTATCATTTGAATTTTAAAAGAAAGTAATTTTAAATTTGTAAAAAAAAAATAAGTTTAAGTAAAATACGTTTTTGAAACTTTATATCTAGTTGTCAATTTATGTCCCATTAACAGTTAATCATGGATAGAATATGAAAGGTTAAAGAAGAATCTTTATTATATATAAAATAATTTGTAAATTCAAGAATATATATCTTTAAGATAATGCAAAGTAATTATTGCAAATTTTTGATTCTATTGTAGACTGATTATCTAGATCTGTATAGTTTTTACTCGATTATTTTTTATTATTGCTATAATTTCGTATATAGTTCTGGTTATAAAGCCATCGATTTTATACTTGTACTGTTATAATTTTTTTAAATATGTTATAATTTTTTTATAATGTAGTTAATATTATTATTAGTAATTTAAACATTTGGTGTGACGTCAATGTTTAGAAACATGTTAGTTCTGCAGCAATACGATTTTGAAATATTTCCTAAATTTCCATTTTTAATTAAAACGCTGCTAAAGGGCTGATGTCTTTTAACAGGGAGGAGACCATTTAATTCCTTTGTCATATAAGGCTTAAATGAACCGACCTGGACTGAAGCCCAGTGTCCAATCCCAACCTTCTCGTGGTGCAGCTGTTAGTAATCATTTCATGATGAACAAACGGGATGGGCTACTCACCAATCGCACTGGTCAGCATGGTGATCTACTGACTGATATGGTATTTCTTCTACTTTTTTATACCATACCCCTTATTCTTTAACCTTTCCTTTCTGGTCTCCCTTGACTAACTCTTGTTTTCTTCGAGCCCGACGGTATTAGGGTATCCGAGGCCTAGGGTATCTTTTCCTTCTATTTTCTTACCAACTCTAAATGCCCGTCCAGGGGCTTAGGTAGCAGCCCTACCACTGGACTACTCATCGTGAGGCTAGTAACCTCACATGAGGAATTCACTTACTTGCAAGCTCCAGCAAAACAGAAACCGGATAGACAACAATGTTGACGACACAAGGAAACGATTAAAGGTTAAAGGCAACTGGAAAAAAGATAATTTATTAAAATACGCAACCTGGAATGTTCGAGGCATTTTTGGAAAAGAAGAAGAGCTAGATTCCATATTTCAGAGCAAAAATATTGCCATAGCTATTACTACTGAAACAAAGAAAAAACTCAAAGGAACAAAAGAATCTAAAAATTATACATTAATCTATAGTGGTGTGAGTAGAAAGGTACATGGTCAAGCTGGTGTTATGTTTTGGATCCATAAGTCTTTAAAGAAGAATATAGTTCATCATACATATTGGAATGAAAGAATCTTAGAAGTCCGCTTAAAGAGCAATAGAGGAAATATTACAATTCTTGGAATATATGCACCAGTAGAAGGACATGATGAAGAGAATGATGAATTTTATAAAAAATTACAGGAAATTCACAATAATATTAATAAGATTGATTATTTGATCCTAGCAGGTGACTTCAATGCTAGAGTAGGAAACCAACATATTAATAACAATATTGGAACATTTGGAGAACCAACCCGTAATAGCAATGGTATTAGACTTACTGATTTCAGTGTTTTTAATGATCTGAAGATAATGAATACTTTTTTTTAAAATAAAAACATTCATAAATATACATGGAAGCGACAACAATCAGAATCCATTATAGACTATTTTATTGCCAATAAGAAAACTTCAAAGTTATTTATGGATGTGAGATCATACAGGGGAAATGAAATTGGATCAGACCACTTTCTTGTTCAAGCAAAACTCAGATTTCCACCTAGATGGCATAAGCAGAAGATAAACATTATATCAGAACCAGAACAAAAATATAAAGTAAATTTATTCCAAGATGACAGCATCAAGTGGTTGTATACTAGAAGAATAGAACAAGAAATGGATAAAATTTCAGAAGATAGTGATATTGAGAAAGAATGGGAAAACTTGAAACTGATTTTAAAATCAGCAGCTAATGAGGCCTTAGGAACATTTAAGATCAAAAAAGCAAAGAGAAGATACCTAAAAATATGGGATGATGAAATTAAAGAATTAATCAACCAGAAAAACACATCATATAAAAAATATTTGAACACTAAGAAAGTTGAAGATGAAATTGAATATAAAAGATGTCGAGCAGTAGCAAAAAGAGAAATTAGAAAGAGACATAGAGAATCCTGGATAAAATTCATATCACATTTAGAATCAGATTTATACAAAACAAAACCAAATGCTTTTAAAATATTGAAATATATGAACCAAGACATTAAAGAATCTGTAAATCTTAATTGTGGAATAACTAAAGAACAATTTTTAAATTATTATGAAAGACTTTGGTATAATATTAACTGTTCTGAAAAGATAGTAGAGACCAACAACCTTACTGTAGAAGAACTGTCAATGGAAGAATTAATTGAAGGTTTGAAGAAGACAAAAAATGGAAAAGCAACTGGAGAAGATGGAATAAATTCAGAATTGTATAAATATGCTGGTGAAAAATTTCATCAAAGGTTACTAAATTTTTTAAACAATATTTATGCACAAGCCTGTATACCAAATGAATGGAGAAGGAGTACTGTACTGCCGATTTTCAAAAAAGGAGATAAACGAAATTTAGATAATTACAGAGGAATTAATTTATTAAATACTTGTTATAAAATATATGCCAGAATTTTGAATGGAAGATTAAAACAAGAAGGCGAAATGTTCCTTCTAGAGTGCCAGAATGGTTTCCGGAGGGGAAGATCTTGTATAGATGTAGCTTTCTCCATCAAACTATTGCTTGAAAAAAGACGAGAATACAATCTAGAAACGCATTTCGCTTTTATAGATTATACCAAGGCTTTTGATATGATCAATAGATCTAAACTCATTGAAATCTTACAAGAAAGAAATATTCCAAACATCCTTCTTCAAAACATTTGTAATATTTATACAAATAACACAATGAACATTAAACTCAATAAAGCTAGATCTGAATATAGAGCCATAAATCAAGGAGTACGACAAGGTTGCCCTTTATCACCAACTCTTTTCAATATATATATTGATGAAATAATACGTCTTTGGAATAAAGATTATAAATTTGGAATCCAAACTTCAAACAATACAAGAATAAACACTGTTCTTTTTGCTGATGATCAAATATTAATTGCTAATTCTGAAGATAATCTTCAAAGAGGTTTATTTAACTTAAACGAAATCATAAAAAAATTTAACATGAAAATATCATCTAATAAAACCAAAATAATGGCATTTAAAGGTGTTTATCCAATCAGAAGCAAAATTGTAATTGAAAACATGATTTTAGAACAAGTTAATTCTTTCTCATATTTACAACATCTCTTATGAAGGAGAGATTGATATAAACAAAAAAATTACAAAATTTTTACTAATATTAGGATTGCTGAACTCCATTTTAAAACACAATTTAGTCCAAAAACATTACAGAATAAAATTATATAAAACTCTAGCTTTACCAACTCTCCTCTATGGTAGTGAAATTTGGATTCTCAAAAAAAAAAGATATCAGTAGATTAAAAGCGGCCGAAATGAGATTCTTAAGATGAACAGCAGGATATACTTTATTGGATCACAAAAGGAATGAGGAGATACTCCAAGAACTCAATCTACAGCCAATAGAGGAGAAGATTTCCACATATAGAAATAGATGGTTACAACATGTCTCCAGAATGACACCAAATAGAATACCCTATGAAATACTTCACTACAAACCTCAGGGAAAAAGACGACCTGGACGCCCACAAAAACGCCTTCTGGACCCTGTGTAGCTGGAACCGAAACGGGTCAACACTGACCAAATTTCGTGTCTGGAATATGATGATGATGAATTAAAACGTTTTCTATTCCTTTATTTTTTGCTAAATTCTTAAAATTATTATTCGATTTATTGTCATTATTTTTATTTGTAATTTATAACATTCCAATAATATTACATTTATCATTATTTAGGTTTTTCTTCAATTTTTCAATTGTAAACTTATATATATATTTTTTATTCTTTGTTTTTTTTTTTTTTTTTTTATATAATTTAAATTCTTTTAAAATACAAATGTGGCCACCCTTTTCAATTATTGCTTTTCTTTTATAAACAGGAATTTTTAATAGTATCATTTAAAATTAAGTATTTTAATGCCACCCATTTGAAATGACCTTGAGAGCGCCAGTCAACAGCGAGAGATAGTGACGGCTTGCAAAAAGGGATGACGTCACATTGTAACTTTAGCATTTTTTTTTAACCCTCTTTCAGTGCAAATAAGCAGCTAAAATTTGGTATACGTCAACTACTTAAGGTCCTGAATAAATGATAAAAATTTTAAGGGATGTTTCGGACTGACAAACCTAACCATTCCCTTGTTAAAAACTTAAATTTTATATTTTATTTTCAAGGTTATTAGTAATAGATGACATAATCGTTTCCTCAATACTGCTTCATATTTTGATGCAAGAGACATATCCATTTCAACAGACATTTCAGCAATAGTAGCCGAAATGGTATTGTGATACAACTGAGGATTTTGCATTTCAAAACAGGATAATCAAAAATAAGGTTCTGTATACGAGTCGTTATGTTGATGATTCATTTCTCATTAGAAAAGGAAAACTTTACCCCAACTGTTTTCCATGCTTTTAACTCTGTAAATGCTCAAATGGAGGTGGAACATATAGGAGTCACGCCATTCGAAATAAGAACAGATATCATACCAAAGTCTTTAGGAAAAAGACTGACACTCTTATTACTCTAAACTACAACAGCACCAAACAATTACAAAAGAAATGCAATAAGCATGGCAGTACAAAGAGCAGATGACATATGTTCAACCACAATGGCATTAAATTCTGAAATAAAAAATATTAAAAATATTTTTAAAACAAATGGCTTTCCAGAAAAGTATGTAGCAACACAAATCTATAGGTCTCTACAATATAGAAAATACAAACAAAAATATCACAACATAACAGTAATAAAATTACAAAAAGTAATGATGTAAATATCAAGTATGTTTCTATTATTTATCAAAATTCCTTACACAAAAAATTAAAACCGCTATTATCTAAATATAACACTGGCAGGGCTTGCAGCAGATATTCAATTTGTCCCTAGGTAAAAAAGGGACCAAAAATCTTAAAAAAAGGGACCTAAAATTAAACATTCAATTTTGAAGGTACTACATATATTTCAGTAGAGGTAATTATGCAATTTTGTTTACTTTATTCCTGGTAAACATTTTAGAAGATTTGAACATTATAGAACATAATTTTTCAGTATTTGAGAGGAAAGGAACCTTTTATGAATGTTGTGCATGAAGATCACAAGTAATATATAGAATATTTAGTGATAACTAAAATGCTAAAATGCCTCGAAAATTTATTTGAAGAAACTAGATAGCAAAGAAACACCAAATTTATCAGATTAAAACAGAAATTATTTATCATAAAACTCCCTGAATATCTAATTAAGTAGAATTACTTTTCTGGAGGAAACTGATGTAAAGTGTATGTGAATTAAACTTTTCGATATGACTTGATTGAAATTCAGCATTTTTTTTTTTTATTGCTAGTTTTATTACACAATACCAGTCCTATTAGGTGACATAAAAGTACCTGTGTTGTTGGTGCTGGTAATGATTCCATAAATTTTATAACATCTACGAACAAATTAAAATTAAATTGCTAAAAATACATAAAGAATTATTACAAATTTTACAAATATGACTTTTAGAATTTAATACATTATATTACATAGTTATCAAGAGAAAACTAAGAATTTTTTTTTGTAAACATAGGCTTAAATTTGAATTCAAAATAAGGTATTTTATTAAAATGATTTTTTTTTTCATTAATTTTTTAATTACTCCACTTAATCTTGCCAGTTATAATTTTTTTTATTAGAATATTTTTTAATACAGAAATTTTATGTATATTTGATAAAAAAATATTCATTTATTTTTCATGTACAGAGAGTATCGTATAAAAGGGAAAAAAAACTATATAATACCTAAATTACAAATTAATCAGTTTTAGGTTTCTTATTAAAGAAAGTTGTAATTACAGAGTCCCTTTTTTTGTTAAGTTTTTTTCTTTAAGCCATCAATAGCTTTTCTTTTCTGTCTACATTCAGAAGTGTTTTTCATGGCTCCCTCCAACATGGCCTGGGCAACACTTACTGAGACAAAATCCTTTCTTTTAATTGCCTCGTCAAGTTTGTTCCTTGCTTCTTCTAAAAGTTTATCTGCTGCAGATGCTTGTACACTTTCCAAGCCTTTTGCAACTAGCAACTCCGATTTCAATGTCTCTATTGCTTCTTGACTCTTTTGAAGCTTTCGCCTTTTCTCTTCCTCGACTATTCTAAATTGTTCTTCTTCTAATTTTTTCTTTTTTTTCTTCTTCAGCCTTCTGTTTTTCATTTTGCAAATAATCCTCATAACTTTTATGAGCATTATGGGCTGAACTAATTAACTCATTTGTGATCGGTACCAAATGGGGTTTATTGTTGAAAGCTTTTAGTCCATCAGCAATATTCCATCTGGCATTTAAGGTTCGTACAGACATTGATGCTCTATCCTCTGATAATATTCTTGCAGACCTTGAAAAACTTCTTTCAATGTCTGCATTACCGTGAGACAGTGTTAGAGCAGCCTTGACAATCTTAGTAACACATGGATACTTAATCTTATCATCAACAGTTTTAAGTTTAAAAACTTGAGACCAATAGTGCTCAATTCTCATTTTATTATTGTATTCCATATGTTCAAGTTGAAGAAGTCTCCATTCATCAATCAATTTATCTTCTTCATATGCTATGGGCAGTGAACCAGCCATTATCTGCAACTTTTTTTGATTTTGCCCAGACTTTAACTTATCTGGTTGCAGACATCCAAAACTTCTTAAAATTCTCGAGGTGATGACTTTTTTTCCAATTATATACTTTCCAGCAGCCACATAATGCTTACGCATTTGTGAAATAAATACTTGCACTTCAGAATGTGACAAATGAGCAAGCAATGATTTCATTTCATCACTTAATGGCATATCTTGAAGTGACAACAAACAATCACTCTTAAAAGCATCTGCAGAAGGGGATTTCTTAAAACTCTCTATAGCGTCTGCCTTACATGAATGACCCATGATAGAAACCACGAGATTCTTTATGTGTTCATGTAAAACATGAATTAAGGGCTCTTCTCTTTGATAGAGGTGAGTAAAACCTATGAAGAGTGCTGAGCTGATGCATACAAATTTTAGTTCCGCTTTAATTGTTTTGTTCTTTAATAACAGAGTGATTCTTTTATATCCATTTGTGTTCATTAAAGGACGTTTATGCATAGGTATAAATTTAAAAAAATATTCTATCACAGCATCCCATTGTTCCAGTAATCTCTTGCCTGCAGGCTCTATCGTCAACCATCGAGAAGTTACATGTTTTATAAAATGCATATTGGGCAAGTCTTTACTATTTTGAATTTCACTAAAGTCCTCCCATCTGGAAGGCCAGTCATGAAAATAATGATAAACTGATATTATTAGTTCTGAAGCATCAGATCCAAGCTCTTCTAAACCTTTTAGAAATGCATTGTGTATCATATGAATATTACAATATCCTAAGTCTACAAATCCTTTTCCTCTAATTTCTTTTATTTCTTCATTTAACAGAGTAAACACCTTTTGATTTACTTTAGGTCTATCACAACCAATCATCAATAGTTTTGAAATTTGCAAATCTGCATTGTTCAGGGCAATTAATAATTTGTCCTTAAGGATTTGTGCAGTTGCATGGCCCAAGTAAAATGTTTCCAGATGGTGACATACCACTTCATTTTTTTCCTCGGACCAAAATCTGATTGCAGTTTGCAACTCTTTATTACCTGCATTGTTCGTTGTTTCATCAAACATTAAACTGAAATATGATAACCAATTTCTTTTATCAATCTATTTCTAAAGTGGGGACCTAAGGCATCACTCATTAAGTATCTTACTTTAGTTGGATTCAAAGAAAATTGCTCTGCTCTCAGCAGATGAGAACATTGCCTTAAAAACACTGGCAATGTCTTGTGAAAAATTAGCTGCAATATTTCCAGAGACCATTTTTAAGCACCAAATTAACTCTGCGGTGTAAGCGGAGTCTTTGACACTGTACACTCGAATCCCAGGCTGGCCCTGGGCTACTTGATCACTACTTGAGATTAGAAGTTGATTTGCATCTTTTCAATCAAATCAATCAATCACGGCCTTTCACTCGATTCCGAGCCTTGGCGACCTGATGGATGAACGATCTATAGGAAGAACGATTACGTGCAAGTTCACAAAGATCGGCCAGGGTCATTTCTGTCGTAGTTGTAATAGTGTCAAGCCATCTGGTTGCTGGTCTTCCTCTTCGTCTAGAGCCTTCTGTTTTTCCCAACATAATGTCCTTCTCTAAAGATCTATCACGTCTAATAATATGTCCAAAGTAGGCAAGACGTAATTTGGTAATCCTAGAACCGAGTGAGATGTCCGGTTTGATTTGCATCTTTTACTCGTGCCAAGTTACTTTGATGTTTTGGTGTCTCAAAATGTTGCTTAATAGCATAAAAACCTTTCGCCACTGAAATTGTACTTTGACAAACTGTACAAAATAAATCGCATTCTCCCCAAACAGAAATCTTGTTTCCACTGCTGTCTTTTCTGTCCATCCATTCTTTTGCAAACTTGTATTTTCCCATTTTGCGACTGCACGTTTATGAACAGCTCTAATTCTTGCCCTGTTAATAAAAATATATATATATATATAGATAAAAATATACACATCATAAAAATGAATGACATATTTGATAATACATAATTATACATGCTGACTACAGAAATTACTGTCCCATGATATTACATGGCTACTACAGTTGACACAGATCTTTGTATATAAGTTAAAACAATACCTTTATTGAATTTCAAATGTAATTCTTTAGACTCTAATGATTGTAAAAATTTTATAAAATCATCCAGTACAATGGTAGCAAAGCATATTTTTTTTTTTTTTACACAAAAAGTTATAATGTCATTTGTCTTTAATCAGTATACACAAATACTCTGTATTGTTACTAACCATATAATTATTCAAGTTTAAGGGGGTCCAGAGCCCAAAAATCTTTGAAATTTGGAATTTTTTTTTTATTAAAAAAATTCTCTGATTTTTTTCCGCTTAAAATGCAATTTAAATCATGTTTTTATCTTAATTAGAAGAGATATATTTTATTTAATATTTTATCAACAGTAATTGTTTCTTTATGACTTTAAATGTATTTTTCTCTATGATGCTTTTTTTCACCATTTTTCATCTTCAAGGTAGAAAGTTGAAATTTTAAACATGACATTTCCAAACATTTTACTTTAATTTGTCTTCGGCAAATTTGAAAAAAATATTTATTTTTTTAAAATATGAGATTTTATAAAATTTATATATTGAAAAAATCGTTTTAATTTTCGGTTTAAAAACTTATATATTTTTTTTAAATTCCGAAGACAAATTAAAAATATATTTCTGTTTAATTAAGTGAAAAAATTTTGAAATTCTGTTAATATTTTGATTTATATCAATCAAAAAAAAATAATACATATATTATAATTCTGGTAGAAGTTAATATAAAAGAAGAGGAAATTTTCCTATTTAATATCAATACGAAATAGCCAAGCCGTAACTAACACGTGGCCACAGCCATGGGCACCAATTAAAAAAGGGAACAAAAAAGAAATATGTATTTGAATGATCAAATCAATTAATAAATAACAAAATAAAAACTTACCTTAAAACAGTGAAGGGTGTAAAACCAAAAGCACTCGTTGAAGCGATAGCGGCGAGATGGAAATATTCGGTGGTGAAACGCAAAATCTCTCAGCAGGTAAAGGTCAGGTATTCTCTTCCGCAGCGTCGAATCCAAATGAAAGAATGGTGAAATCGAGATTATGGTACCAGGCTTTCGACACACAATGTATCCATGCGAGGATGTATCCTTACGAACACTGTGATTGGCTGGTACCATATTCACCAGATCCGAGCGCCTAGAAATTTAAATAACAAAAGAGTCGTTTGCCCCCCCCCCCGGTTTCGCCCGTAGCGATAACTCCACGAACAAAGAACGGAAGGAAGTAAGCGACCTTGAAACGCAACAGGCAACCGATAGGCCGGAAGTACGTGAATGGAGCAAAAGTAGAACGAAACTACGTTTTTTAAAATGAAAATAGGAAAAAAATGGACCAAATTCGACAAAAACGGACTTTTAGGGACTTTAGATTAAAAAAGGGACCATTTGCGAGGCCTGCACTGGTATAGCCAGCAGAGCACTAGATATTTATCAATAAAATCTTATGTGAACCGAAAAAATCAGTTACAGAGGTGCAAGATGCCAAATACGACATAAGATGCAAAGATAATAATAGTTGCCAGGGATATACATAGGGGAAACAAAATGAAAACCGGCCTAAGGAACATGAATACGCCATAAAAAATAAAAATACCCAATATGCCACAGCAGAACGTTGCATCACCACCGGTCATAAATTTGATATTACTAAACCTATTTATATATGGCACACAACATGACTTAGCTGAGACCTCAGAAAATTCCAGGAATCCCAAATTATTAAAAGTAAAAAAAGCTATAATCAAGATGCTTCTATTAGTAACATATTACAATATAATACTTTTTAATCAAAGTCAATAACACCTGCCAGTCGATATTAATGGATATCTGACAACGCTCCAAATTACACCATGTCAACTAGCAGACCACAACAGCTGATAATTGTAGACAACGACAGATGGTGCAATAGGTCTAAACAGCCCGAACTCAGCTGACAACTCTATCATTTTTCACCATAGACAATTCCTAATAGATGACAAAATGAGGGGCTCCGCTCAATGTTGTTGAAAAAGAGGATTTGATTGTTAATGAGTCTTGAAATGTCCATTAATGTAAGTTTCAGGTTTTTTTTTATTTATTTATTATTTGTTGTGAGCATTTATAGTAGCTGCCCAAAGGAATTGAATTCCACATTTTCTTGTTACTTTTTTTAACTTGTAGTTCTGACTTGTGACAGGAAAGTAACAGGAATTTTGGTGATACCTTTACGCTAACATGTTCATTCTCCATGACATCATCACACTGTCATTTCAATTGCAATATTCTTCTCAAAACTAACAGTAATGGAAGCTATTTAAATAAACAGCAACTATCCTAGCACTCAAAATTTAAACAGTTAAAATTAAATTGTCAAAAAAGGATTCCTAACTTGGATTTGAAGGAAGAGTGGGACATGATAATTGGATATTTAAAAACTACAATTGTTTATTTTGGACTCTCTAGCCTTCCTCAAAACATTGACAAACAATGAGCAGGAGTTCATGCAACTCTCAAACATCTCCTCATGAAGGCTCAAGAAACCAAGCTTCAACTATTGAGTCAACTTCACCTGGAGAAAAAACCCAACAATTCTCAAACAATTGTATTTTTTAAAATATGCAAAAGGCTATCTTTCTTATTGACATTGTATTTCCAAATTACTTTCATCTGCATAAACATGGTTTGAAGTCGTAAAGGATTTAGGCAGAGGCAAGAGATCTAATCAAACTGATTACAGGTCTAAGAACTTTTTAGTACACTGAAATCAGCTGTTTAAATAGGTACAATAGACAAAGCACGATTGGCTGAGACCAGGGCCGTCGCGTGGGTGGGGAGACCGCCCTGGGTGCCAATAAAACAACAAAATTTGGTTGTTGAATCGGAGATTCTTTTTTTTTTTTTTAGTTGTAGATTTTTGGGATTGGGGGGGGGGGGGGGAATTTAAATTGGCGGGGGGAGGTGGGGGGGAGGGGGTGGGGGGGGGGGGAGCACCTGACGAAATCTTGCCCCGGGCGCCAACAAACCATGCAACGGCCCTAGCTGAGACAATAATACAGAAGGACATTTGATTGGTTATAACAATTAAAGTAAACAATCACTTAAAATTTAAAATTCAGAAATTGCATGAGATTTAAAAATAAAGCAATTAATAAATAATACAATTATAAACTGAACAGTTTGGAGATTGAACAAACAAACTGAGAATTTATAAAATTTAAAAGATGAGAACTACGTACTAAAATAAATACTTAAAAATAAAATAAAAATTACTCTTATTTAGCAGCTAAGATTGAGAAGGAAAAATGTGAAACCATAAGTGTTGCCTTCTCTCACAAGGGAAATGCGTGACCTCCAACGCTGAGAACCGCACAAAAATGTGCTTAGAATATAAATCGCTCATGCCAAAAACAGCATGTCTTACCACGAGAGACATTTGAATGATCACTTATTGAACTTCAAGAGAGGAACTTTGGTAAAATATCGATATAATAGAATCAAAAACACACATATTTCAATGTCATGACTTTATTGCTATGTTTCCCTAAAATAAAATAAAATAATATTTTATATTGCTTAAAATAATTACACTATCTGTACATAAAACTTCATTTGACCACTTCATTGAAATCCCACATCTTCACTTTGAAGACTGAATAGCTGTACAACACTATCAGGTC
Source organism: Thereuonema tuberculata (assembly GCA_023159025.1). NCBI lineage: Eukaryota > Metazoa > Arthropoda > Chilopoda > Scutigeromorpha > Scutigeridae > Thereuonema > Thereuonema tuberculata. The sequence goes on from JAFIDM010000001.1 coordinate 156,275,794, forward strand.
AATAGGAAAAATCGTGTGAAAGAATAATACACAAAAATTGAAAGGAAATTTCATTCTCTAAAATTTGAAATATCCTGCTGTAGTCCTGTGAGTTCTACGTTGTTTGCGACCTACTGTCATAATGTATAGTTCTTACAATATTTTTTACTACTGGCGTTGGCTGGAGGGTTTCAGCCAAATAAAGGCCCTGATTGATCTCAAGAAAAAGAAATAAAAAGTTCTACAACATTAACTAACTTCTCATTTTGCCCCTGATGATTAAATCAAAAATGTCGTAACACATAATATGAATCATATATAATATTTATATGTAGTTCGTTTTCACAGTAGATATTTTAATAACACCTTTTCTATTGCAGTGAATTTATTTTGCCTTAAAAATACTCCACTTGGGCATTTAGTCCTTATGAAAACGCATGCCTTTTCATGGTTCCTAAAAAGTTAATGGCAGGTTGTAAATTCTGTCTTTACTTATTAAGGTATTTGAGCATTAAAGAGTATTAAACAAAGCAAATCAATCTCTCAAAATACATGGCTAATGAAAGCAAAAAAGAAATCCTGAGCCTGCTATTTTGAGGCCTTGTGTCTTTCCAAACCCTAAACATCCGACCCTGAATGTACCTCATTCACCTCATTATGTATTTTCTTTAAAGGCACAACTAAATCAACAGTCTTTAATTGTTGAGTGAATAACATTTATTTATGATTGATATATCTGTTTCACTATTATTACCCTTATTTATAAGTATAGTTTAATAAAATCTGTACCGTATACTCAATGTGACCCTTTCTTGATGACCACTTTTTTTTTTTTTTAAAGTAATCCGTAGAGAAAAAAGTTTCCCAATTCTGACATAATATAAAAAATAAAAAAATGTAGATAATACAATACAGTAAATTACATCATTATCGATATTGTCGTCTGATGATAGTTGGTGTGAGAAGCTTTCTTCTTCATTTTAGTTTCTCTTCTATCTTTGTCTCTTACAAACAATTTTTACGTACATTACTGTCACAATTTTTCTTCCTCTTGTTGACTTTATTCAAATTTTCTTCAAGCGGTTTTCTGTAAGATGGGGAATTTACGAGCAGAAGTTGTTTTAGGATTGAAATGAGGTAAAGGAACTATTTTGGCAGGTGAGATGATTCTGCAATGTCCAAGAGTTGGCTCATTGGATAGATTTCATGAAACTGAGACTGTAGGTAAATCTGTTGGGTAGGCAGGTGATATGGTTCCGTTATGTCCAGGAGTTGGCTCATTGGACAGATTTAATGATACTGAGACTGCAGGTAAATCTGTTGTGTAGGCAGGTGATATGGTTTCGCTATGTCCAGAGGTTGGCACAGATTTGGTGACGCTGACCCTACAGGTAGATCATTTTCTGCTAGTTCATTTTCGTTGCTGGCAATAACGTCGTAATCTCTGAAAATTTCACTCTTTAGCGGATACAGATCTGCTTTATTAATGAAATTTTCAATGTGGCAGCATTAAATAATCTTGCAATTCTAAATGCCATTACTAAATCTTTATTCCTGTCTCTATCTTCTTGAGAGATATTTCTAATAAAAGTTTCAATCTCTGAATTATGGTAAGTTTTAAAAGGTTTCATAAAGGAAACATCAAGTGACTGCACTTTATGCGAGGAATCAGGTAGCAGGCAAACTTTGCGAACATAGTTTTAATTTGTTTTTTCCAGAAGTTAATGTGTCTTGTATAAGTACTGTATCCGTGCTGTTCCATACTGTATACCCAAGTACTTGGACACGCAAAATACTTATACTGACAAGGGATGTGCGTGACTTCGAACGCTGAGAACCGCACGAAAATGTGCTTAGAAAATAAATCGTCATCCCAAAAACAGTGGTGCAAACCATATCCATGCAAAACTCAGCTATTGTCTGCTAGCGCACTTTGAAGACTGTATAGCTGTGCAACACTATCAGGTCAGTAGAAAAAGTTTGTTGTTCAGATAGCGTAATTAGTTTAAGCAGAAGTAATTACAGTAATATAGTCACTGCATTGAAATATGTGTGTTTTTGGACCTATTACATCGATATTTTGTTTCTTCACATTACCAAGTTCCTCTCTTGGACCTTCAATATGGGATCATTAAAATGTCTCTCATGGTAAGACATGCAGTTTTGCATTAGAATGACTCATACCACTGTTTTTGGCGTGAGTGATTTATATTCTAAGCACATTTTCGTGCAGTTTTAAGCGTTCGAGGTCACGAACTTCCCTTGTCAGAAGAAAAGTGGAATTTATAATCTTATATTAGAAAACTAAAGACTTCAGTATCTAAAGGTTTTTTTTTTTTCTTTCCTTTTCTAATGCCTGAGCTCTTGACAAGGGGCGAGGAATAAAAGAAAAAAAAATGTCTAAAGGTAAATTTCACTGAAGTTAGTTTTTGTTTTGAGTGAAGGGGGAAGAAACTATTGACTTAAATGATTCACATCAATTCCATTAGTCATTCATTATTGCTTACTTCCAAAAAGGAAACAAATCAAGTTTAAAACATGCTAAAGTCCCTTCCTTTTGAACCACTGTCGGAATCTTCTGGAAACTATTCTATAGAACTTAACATTAAAATCTTTTCTAAATGGGTCCTTGTTGAGAGAGTGAGAAGGCAACAAAAACAGAAAAACATTGGAATGGAATTTCTATCCTATTTCTGTTATCTCATTATCTTAAACAATGAATTTTAATAAAATTAAAAGAAACACACTGTAGTAAAGAATCCACATTTAACTCATCTTTTTCTTCAAAAAATGGAAAAATTGTATTTTTGTATTCATTAGATATTATAATATAAAAGTTAGCTTTTCATTTTTTCATCATTTTCAGTAATTTACAAAAAAAGTATAAATAAAATAAAGAATTTTTCAGAAATCATATAAATAAGTTCTTTGAAACTTCTTGAAAGTTGTGAATTATTAATAATTCGTTCTTACACTGAGGGAGAGAGTTTATATCTTTTATTTTTTCTTCTTCTGTGTTTCAGCAGAAGAGTATCTAACTATTCTACATGACTGAAGTTGATCCTCAATTATTTCGTTTTAATCTAGAAGAATTTATCACTGTTTTTATTGACTGTCTGCATTTTTAATTTTTTTCTTTTCATTCTCTATAACTATTTTGACAGATACAAATGACAATCTATGGTTGGTATTTTTATTCTTTTGACCAGAATGTTGATTGCAAATGAGATGGAATCCACTGAAAGACCTCTTTTATTTTATCTGAAACAAAAATTTCCATAAAATCTTCCAGGAGCAGAGCTCATATCAGAAAGACCAAATAAAAACATGCCATAACTAATTCCATCTATGGAATTAATAGGAAATCTTCCATAGGCACAACAATGCACAAAACTATTTGCAAACTATTTAAAGTTACAAAATACAAAATTGAAAACACTTCTGGTTCTTTCTATTGTTATATGAAATATGCAGTAGAGGAAGGTGGTGTACCTTGGACATAAGTGTACCTTGAACCTATGCCCATTTTAGCACCATCTGTATAGATGATAAAAAAACGCTATATTTTTTTGGCACACTTGCCACCAGAGGTCCCAGTGAACCTGAACTTATTTGTCAAGCTGCTGATTTGAATGAATAAATCCTGAAAAAGGAAATTGACCCATCAAAAGTAACTTTTTTCTCTTGAATTTTGTGTTAATAGTTCCTAAACATACATAGTTTACTTTATAGTAAAAAGCATAACTTATAAAGCACAGTTTTAGCTATAATAACATGTGTTAGAAATTATGTTAAGCCTAACCTCAATGTGGGGGTCAGCCTTTTTTCATGAAATGGCCAAGTGGTGTACCTTGGACCATGCCCAAGTGGTGTAACTTGGACCATGCCCAAGTGGTGTACCTTGGTGCATGGTCCAAGGTACACCATTTAACTGACACACCCGAAAAAAAACGCATCGAGGCAGAAAAGGCTGAAAGGATATTGAAGAAATCAAAAACTATTCTTAAGTCAACTAGAAAAACCGTCTCTTATAGCGCTCAGTCAGAAACTAGAAGACATTGATAACTTGTGTGAAGAATCTGGTCTTTCTGAAGAAGATATTGCTGAACTAGAAGATCCTGATGATAGACTTATAGATATTGGAAGTTTTGTTCTGTTAAAACTTGCTGGGAAGAAAACCATGAAGTGACACTACATATGAATTAAAATACCTTAAGAAAGATCTAAACTCACAGAAATTTATAAGACAGGATTCTACCACTTATGTTGTCATATCCCATGTTGACCTGGAGGATCTGAAAGGCAGCATTAGAAATTAACAATTGGAATTGAACTGTCTAATTACAATGTTGGTTAAGCCTACTCATAGGAATGAAACTGTTGCTTTAATAATTTCTATATTAGGTCTAATCTAAGACCTCATTAAGTAAAAGTGCCTATTAACATTTTTCTGTAGTTAAATACCAATAAATGTTTATGTTCAAACAATTCGGTTAGATTTTTTTCATCTAAAAATAGCTGGTCCAAGGTACACTATACCCAGGACCAAGGTACACTACCCATGGTGTACCTTGGTCCTATTTGCACTTTTTTTAAAATTGTAAATAATGCACTGAAATACTTTTTAAAAAACTCTACAAAAAATATATGTTGTGTAGAAAGGCCTAAAATATGAAAAAAAAAAAAAGTGTTTTATTCCCTTTCTTTTAGTAATTATCCAATTAAAAATTAAAAAGTAAAAATAGGACCTAGGTACACCACCTTCCCCTAATCTTAAAAAAAAAATATTTTTTTGCCTGACCTGAATATGTGTCTTTAGAATAGCTATCATAATTTCACAAACTGTTATTGAAACAATGACTATTCTTTCTCTCACTGAAGAGTGATGATTACATTTCTTACTTTGTATTTTCTTCTTGATGAAACTGACTCCTCTCTCAAACTAATTATTTCACTTTTACCTCGTATAGAAGTTTAAAAATGACTAAACTCATTAAATTAAAATATCCATTCTCTAACTAATCTTTGTTTTTTAATTATTTTTTTTTTCATTGAATTACAGTGATATAAGATTTTTTTTTTTTTTTTTATCTATTTATGCAAAATATATTATGGCAAAAGAAATATTGGGAATATTCTTAAACAAACAATGCACAAGTCAAAACAGAAATTAAATAAGAAACAACATCAATTGCTAACTAACATCTATTTTATGAAACGTGCACAAACTAAAATCTAAAAAAAGGAATAAAACTTCACAATATTTGTAGTGACATTATTTTAACTCATGATGAATAATTAATACAGATAAAATGACTACTTAATAGATAAATAATGTTGAATTTCATTACTTTAATCCCACAAACAAAAGATATGAAGTAATTGCACTAATTTATAAAGGAATTATATTCTATTAATAACATATTGCTGTAATTAAGTTTAAAGAAAAACATTCTTAATACAAATAATTTAAATTTCAAACCTGTACATAATCGTTCCACTTTCAATCTTCCATTGTATATTGCCACTATATCTTCAATAGCATCATCTACACTAGTAGATAAAGTTGTCTCATATAAAAACTGATCATTATTTCCTTTTTTAATATGAAGTTTAACCATGCTAAAAAATCTGAAAAAAATACAAAAATGAAATATTATATTCTTCTTTCCAGTTACCAGTTTTTTGCTAACAATTACAAATTATGCATTATCTGAATAATTCAGCTTTCACCTGTGCATAATTTTCACTTAAAAGTGTACTTCCAAAATAAAAACAAATAATAAATAAATAAATAAATCTCTTATATAGTTTTCACATCTGCTGTGTGGAATGCACTTCCTCTGTGTTTGAAAAAAAAATAATTTCCTGTGAAAATAGAAATAATTCTTACAATGAAACGTCTGCGACAGGAATTATACCTGCAATCGTCTCATCCAAAGACAGACATGTTATCCATTAGACCACGGGAACTACATTCAAATTATTGTTATTAAATATCTCTTATCACTCCCTCTGTGTGTGTGTGATGCAATGAGAGAAAAGCCAGAGAAAAAAAACAAACAAACTAATTTTAGCCAACTATAGATTAAAATTTAAATTTCAATGTTCCTTTCTTTAGCCTACTACAAGCGCAGGCCAGATGAGCATTAGATGCAGAAGCTCGCCCTCAGCGACAAAATGAAAAGTCGTTAGACATATTTCTCGACATGAATGAAGAAATTCAAAATAAAGTTAAACACAGAAAAATTTTTTACCTGAAATACTCTACCTCAACTAAAAGCCGTCAACATTGTTCTCCCGTCATTGTTGACGGGGCTTATATATAAATAAATAACAGGGACGAGGAATTGGAAATATAAAAATAAATTTATCAATAATTCACACCAGTTAAAAACATATTTAAAGATTATTTTTATACATAGGGTAGTCCAGTCATAATGAGAGGAAAAAAAATCATTGAAACGATATCTGAATCCAATATCATTTGGGTGGAAATCAATGACATGCTTTTTAGTAGTAAAATCTTCAAATTTGTTAGTGTTAGTTGAGGATTAGTAGTGGAAAATGAAAGTCAGTAAAAAAATAAAATGTAATTGACCAACGATCTATGAACAAATACCTACATTCCAAGTGCAACATACTAATGTTTATAAACCATGTTTCCTGCAGGCTTTTCAAAATTCTTGGTGAATTTACAAATAGTAATAGCAATAATAATAAACCCCTATGGATCCTACCTCCTCGAGATGGGGGCGGGAACTACCCTACTTTACGGTAGGCTAAAGGGTCCGACAATCTATGATGAGATCTTGTTCCGGTATTGATCATGCTGCATCAGGTGTGGCGCAGAGTAAAGTAACATGCTTTTTGATATATTCATTTATTATCGGTGATATTTCGCGGAAATAGTATCTTTCCGCTTTTTCAAATCTGCGAAATATCACCGATAATAAATGAATATATCAAAAAGATGGAGTTTTTAATCTAATTTAGGAGTATAAGATATGAAGTAAAGTAACATGCATTCAGGGGTTAGGCAGAGGCCTACGTTCGAAAAATATACTACAGTCTTCCACCACCACCTGTGGTGGAGAAATTGGCACCCCATTCTGTAGTATGGCTACCACAATGCCCAGGCAACATCATCCACCCCGAACGGACGGAAGTGTTTCGTCTGTGTCGGAGAAGGCGACTACCAAGACTGGGAAACCACGTCAGCACATATGATAGTGTCACGTTTTTTTTTGGTTCATTTTTAGTTTGTTTTTCCCCCGTGACACGTTTTCCTCCCTCAGCCCACATTTTGGTGTTGATGCTCAATTTCCGCGAAGATTGATGTTTTTTTTTATTATTTCAATTTTTTTTGAATTTTCATCTATCTTTCCTTCTTTTTTTTTTTCTTTCTCTTGGCGCTGCTTTCTTTGTTCTCGTTTTGTTTTTCTTCTCTCCATTTCCTTTCGAAGCTCTCTTCTTGTTACACTGTCGCCATGTAAGCCATGTTGTGACTTTGCGTCCGTTTTTGTCTGACTGACGTTTGCTACCACGTGTGTGTTCGCTTCTCAAGCGCTCCTTTTTACATTGTCGTCATGTATGTTGTGACTTAGTGTCCGTCTGTCTGTTGAACTTCCTGCTGTCACGTGTTTTTTTTCTTCTCCTCCTTCAGTTTTTTACCCGTTGCTAAGCAACATTAACATATATGTTAACATGATTTAGCCGAGAAAAGAGGTCTGGCTGCAGATACCAAATCGCCAACCTCATGTGTGTTAAGCTTAGACATCAACCCCAGGAATTTGAATTTATTTCAGTTTGGGAGAACTACCCTTTGTAATTCTGTACTTCATACCTCTGCATTCTTTTACGAGAGTCTCAGAGAGCAAGAGACTCTAAGAGATTTTCCCCGAAAGACACTCTTCGGAGAAGCTAAACAGCCGAGTATTTGCCAGCGCGGAGTCGCCGATCTGTCTGCCGGAACATGCATGGCGAAGCAGCCCGAAAGACAGGGAGACAGCAAAGGAGCCAGCGTCGATACTCCCGCTAATGTCAAGGAGTCTCGCAAACCCCCACAGCAAGATGGCAGGCCAAGCCATTTACCTGCCTTCCTACAAGTTGCAGTTACGCCGTCGAAGCTCCACTGTCACTGGGGAAGCTGTATTTGAAAAGCTTACCGGACGACGCAGAAATACCTGAAGTCAGTGCCGGCGGCGTTCCTAATCTCAACAATGTATTTAATGAAATCACATCTTGGCCTCAGATGCAGTGCCAGAACAGTGCTTCTATTTGTGTTGTGTTGGTGATTTTCGCGTGTGCTTCTGAATTGGGATCCCAATGTTCAATCAAGATCGTCGAATTTGTAAGTAACTATCATTTTCCTAACTTGTGCCTAGGTACATCAGCTTTTCTTTCTTCGCCCCTGAAGAAAAGGAAAAATCTAAGAAAGATTTCTTTTTCTATTATTATTACATATATAAAGGAACTCTGAACTAGAACTATAGTGTTTTGAACATTTACAAGAGTTTTTTTTTCTCATTAATTTTTTTTTCTTGGTGTTTTTCCACCTAAACAAGCATTTCTGCCTTGTTTTTGTATTTACTCTAGCCTATTAAATCTGTGTGTGTTTTTTTTATCTTAATCTTTTGTGTGTTTCATTTTTTTTAAATTTTTGTGCTTATACATTATTTTCTTATTATTTTCCTGTCTCAGACAGGTGGTAGCAGAGTGCTTTAATTTTTTTATCGTTTGCTCATTGAAAATTTCTATTTTCGTGACAATAGTCATCGCAGATGAACCTGGATCTTATGCGTGACTTCTACACCGTTACACAGTAAGGGACTCATCTCACAGGATACAGACAGCCACTACACGTTATCCATTGTTAGGGCTTAGCAAACAGTGGATAGTGGATCAGCGACTTTCCATAGTACTAAACAGTCTTATTCCTCCATGCATACTTACACAAATTAGGGAAGAGGTCGGGCTGAATCCAACCACAGGACACCACACCCCACCCCACCAGAAGACACCACCTTTATGGCAAACACAGAAGCAATCTCTACCCCTCAGTACACATGCCCCAACTATACAACTAACGACATATTACAAGCAGCACATGATAATTTCTACACCGCACTAGTACAATATACAGGCACAGACTCCACACTCAGGCCTCCACTCCCCAAAGTATACACATCAAAACAACTCTCCAGTCATATACCATCTCAACACACACACACTATCCCACAACACCTTGACAATATCCAAACACTAGAAGACATACACACAACACTCTATTGCGCCACACAGGAAACCATTCGGGCACTTGGAATTAAACAACACAACATACCTTCCATTGTACAGTCACAAGAATACACCCTCTCCCCCTGGAGACATCGCCTTGAGAGTTGCATTAGCGGCCTTAGAGGAGACATATCCAGGCTCACACAATACTGTGCAGGGAACAAAACAAAGAGACTTATGTCCCAGGTTAGGTAGATATTCAAGTACAAACACTCGCCCCACTCACTCAAACCATCATCAAAACAAAAACTGAGTGCACTTGCAAAAAGATTACAAAGATACAAACAACCAAACAACACTTTTCATTACAATAAGAAAAAAATTCTACAGATCCCTTTCATCTCTCTCTACTATACTCAACACAAATTCTCCCACCAGCAAGGCATTATATGAATACTGGTCGTTTCTATGGTCCAACCCCAAACCCCACAATGACAAAGCACCATGGATCACAGAGGAACAACAACTCACTGAACACCTATCTACATGCTCTTCCATATTATTCTCGCAGACACACAGACATCACTAAAACATGCACACAACTGGAAGGCTCCTGATGCAGACGGCTTCCAGAACTTCTGGATGAAGACGTTCATGCCCCTGCATTACATCTTACACTCCTTAACATAATCCAACAACCAGAACATATGCCTCTTTTCCTCACACTGAGTGTCATATACCTTCAGAGCTAGAACACTGAAACAGCACACCCTGCAAGCTACCGTCCAATCACTTCCTTCCCCATGCTTTACAAACTCCTTGCAGACAAAATCTACAAACATATCGAGACACATAACATCCTTTCTGAACTGCAGAACAGCTGCTGCAGGAATTTCCAGGGTTTTAAGAGCAACTCCTTATTGACTCAGAAATTCTGCAGTAGCCGCATGCTTAGAGTAGGAACTTACTCATCATGTACATCGACTACAAGAAGGCATTTCATTTGGTCGCTCATTCCTGGCTGCATCTCATTCGGTTGCTTCATCTCTACTAAGTACACCTCAAGATCATGGTATTCTTGGATGCCACGATGAAGAGTTGGAACACAACACTACACCTGTGTATCTCCAACACCTGCATCACTACAGTCCCCATTCCCTTTAGGAGGGGTATTTTTCCAGAAAGACTCCTCGAGTCCTCTTTGGTTCTGCCTATCCTTGAATCCATTGAGCCACTTGCTAGACAACACAAAACACGGTTATAGGCTTACGTCAGGCATTCTGACACCACACAAAATCACATACTTAGTCTACATGGAGAATATTAAAACTCTACGACACAAACAACGCATAACTTACTAATTTACTACATGTCACCACACTGTTCACCAAAGACATTGGGATGGAATTTGGAATCGACAAATGCTGCAAGCTACATATAACATGAGGGAAGACCTCAACTTTGGAGGGTTCTGAACTGGACCATGGGTTGGCCATCCATTGAAGAGGGAAAGACCTACAAGTATCTGGGCTTCCAGCAAGCATGCGTCATTGACAAAGCAAACATCAAAACCGCACTCAAGAACAAATACTATACTACAGTTCACAACATCCTCAAAACACAACTCAATGCCAGAAATACAATTAAAGCTATCCACACTTTTGCTGTCCCCATACTAACATATTCCTTCGGCATAATTCCATTGACAAACCCCGAACTCGAAGCACTACAACGCACAACACATACTACATTCACGAAACACAACCACCCGAAGCCCGCCAGGGAAAGGATGACTCTTCCTCACAAGGAGGGAGACCAAGGACTCATCGACCTACACGAAAAACAAGTACAACACTTAGGAACACTTCCACCAAAGAGCACAACACTCCTGACTCCACTTAGCAATTGTTAAGGCTTCCAAACACCTCACTGGACTTCGAAAACCATTATTGAACACTCACCACCTCCAACACCCATAATCAGCAGCTGTGTGAATCATGGGCTCGTAAGAATCTCCATGGCAAACATTGCCACAAACTCAGCCAGCCTCATGTTGCTTCGAACAGATGGATGACAAGTGGCGAGCTGTTCGGGAAGAGCGAAGGGTTCTTGATCAAAGAACAGGACCAAGTCATCCCAACATGCAACTACAAGAAACACATTCTACATGATGCAAACAAGCATGACAACACATGCAGGAAATGCCATACGATGCATGAGATGGTTGACCTCACGATGGTTGAGATGGTTCAGGCTGTCCCTTTCTCTCCAAAACAGACTTCCTCCACTGACACAATCAGGTAGTGTCGATCGTTCAACAACAGCTACCACACAAACATTCACTTATTAAGAACACGGTCCTATATTACAAGTACACACCACAAAGTGTACAAGTGTACAAGTCGCCCTCACATAAGCTGCACTGGGACTGTCCCATTCACACAGCAAAACCATACATCACAACAGACCTGACATCACACTTGTTGATAAGGTCAACAAACAGACCTATCTCATTGACATTACAGTGCCTAATAGCAAGAACATGCAGAAAACTCACTTAGACAAGATCAGTAAATACACTGACCTAGCATATGAGCTCCAGAAGCAGTGGAGGCAGGACCGAATATGTGCTGTACCCATAGTGCTGTCCGCCGCTGGTCTGGTGCCGCACACATTGTACTACTGCCTCAGCACACTAGGACTTCACTAAAACACTTATGTACAACTCCAGAAGGCTTTGATACTCAATACAACATGCATAGTTAGGAAATTTATGGACACAACCACACATCCCTAACCCTCCTTGCACACTTTTTTACACTTGGCAATATATGCTTTGGTCCTTGACCTGCCATGTTGTCTTTGCTGGAGAAATCCAAGGTTTGAAACATAATAATATGTATTTTTTTTTTTTTTTTGGCTTTATTTTACAGTCAAATTGTGATAGGAACTGTAGGTTCTCATCAATAAGTGCTTAGGCTAAACAATATAAAATTATATACACAGTATATAATATTTAAAAACACTAATATGATAATGTATGAATGGCATACAGAATACATCGTGGATAAGTGAAAATGTTAAAATTGTGGTAAGAATAAAATAATTATAACAATAGATTAGAAGTTAACGAGCTGCTTATTAATTAAAAACAAAATAAGAATAAATATTTAGAAATACTAGAAGTAATTAAATATCAATAATACAACACATCGCTGCTTTAGTTCAATACAAGGACATCTTAAAAATTGCGGTTTTGAGAAAAGAGCATTTAATCATTTATGCTGTAATTCAGGAAATTTACCAAATAAAATGATTTTTGGATGTGATATAAGTCTCACGCTATTGTTTTAAGCTGGTTAATTTGTTTATCAAAAATACTCTTTTATTTTTGTAAAGATGTCAAAGTATTGCACCAGTTATTTGAGATAAATGTTGATGCTGTCTTGGTATTTCATACGATTTGGGATAAGAAATTTGGCAGGTATATTAAAAAAGAAAGCCGTTTTAACTTGATGGGAATATAATTATTTATTTAAAAACAAAATTTTTCATAATCACATAATTATAAAAAAAAAAATCGAGTTCTATTGATAATAACAGGCTATGCTATACAAAACTAGTTACAATACTCTTTATGACAAAAGGATTGATTATTTCAAAAAGTTTTAAACATTTTCAAATTCAAATTTAACATAGCCATACTCCTAACAAAAGAACAAATTTGTACATTTCATCATCTTCCTGTACTTCCACAACCTTAGCTTTTAAGGTCCTGACTCAAGCAATTCAGGCGACTGCAAACCTTTTATTTAAATTTTTATGTAATTCTTTTTCCAATGCACCTAAAATTTTGAAAATTTAAATATGAACTTGTGAAGCATCTGGGATTTTTATTTTCTTGTTTTTAATTTTCAAAATATTCTGCAATGAATTAAATTAAAACTAAAATAAAAGTCAATTTTGTGGGTGTTTTTGAGGTATTACTCGGTATTTTTAACTCAAAAAATTTGATGAAAACCTGAAATGATAAAATAAAATTGTAAAATAATGTTTTGTATTTAAAATATTTATTATTAGTACAACAGTTAATTTTAAAAAAAAATTAAAATTGTGTTTTTTTAAAACTCCGCAATTAAATTATTTTTTTAAAAAAATAACTATTGCACTAATAATAAATATTTTAAATACAAAACATTATTTATAAATTTTATATCATTTCAGGTTTTCGTCAAATTTTTTAAGTTAAAAATACCGAGTAATACCTCAAAAACACCCAAAACATTGACTGTTTTTTTAGTTTTAATTTAATTAATTGCAGAATATTTTGAAAATTAAAAACAAGAAAATAGAAATCCCAGATGCTTCACAAGTTCATATTTATGTACATATAAGTACATGACCAAAATAAATCTATTCTTATTTTGGCCACAACAGTTGTCAAGAGTAAAATATAATTTCATGCTTGCTGCCATATTTCTTAAGGAAGGAATATACCCATCTCTTCACTACACCCTCATCCCATGTGAAGCAGTTGCATGTCTTATCTCCTGAGTTGCATATTATATAGTTGATAAAGTTCAACTTTTATAATAGAATGACGTTTCTCCACATGGAGCTAAACGACACCCTGCATATCATAGACATTAGAATTATCCTTACTTCTGCCAATATCTCAAGCTTTTTCAATTTCTCAAGGTGTTTGATTCTCATACACCTTTTTTTTTTTCAGTGATGTGGTCATCAAATGATTTTTGTAGTGAGGCCTTTTCAGCTGTATTTGAATTGTTAAACTCAGCCCATTTTTGAACATTGGATCTTTTTTTTTTGGAAAATGTATTCATACAAGCTGTATTTTGTCTTAGGTCTGTTCTCATTTTCACACAAGCTTCAACATGCAGGCGGTGCATGACAAATATATTCAAGCTTCTCTCTAAATATTCCTTTCGCTGTCTGACAGTAATACGTTTCAATTTTAGGGAAGGAATTACTCTGTTCCCTAATGAAATCCTTCATTTCCAGCGTCATAGAGTTTTGTGATTTGTGTGTGTCTGTCTTAAATCACATTCAACAACACCATCTTTTGTCTTTATATTTACAGAGAAGTCTTAGAAACTGAGGGTGTTCTTTAGAAATAACTCAGTTTCTTATCTCCCATGACGTACAAGTAGTGGACAAATGATGTTTAAGATGACTTGGTGATATCATGTTTCTCTTTTTCAATTCAATACAAGGACAACTTAAAATGTCTTTGTACTGAACTTACAAGTCAGTTGATCTGCTACAGAGTAAGACATCTTTCTCAGAGTGAACAAACTGGAATTCAAGATATTTTAGTATAGAAATAGGTAGAGCAAGAACTACCCTATATGTCTAGGTAGATATCTCAAATTCAACATTTTTAAGATGCCTTAGCACTGAAAAACAGAACAGTGATGATATAGTATTTTTGAAATATGAAACATGAGTAGCAAAATTTTAGCCCAAGTATAAGAAAAAGAATATTTTAACAAATGCTAGCTTTATAATTCTGAAATTTTATTTATTCATTTGATTTTATCTTAATCATCCAGTTTTAATTATTTATGTTACTGAATATTGATAGTCTTTCCTAAATGAAGTTTGGTTTATGCTCTCAATTGTTACATCAGGATATTTTAAGTTATTGTTGTTTTGAATTCTTAAATTATAATGACTAGTGTTAATGTTATTTTTATTGTAAATTAGCTTATAGCTTTTTATAATTAAGTTATAGTTTCAGGACCAAACTATAAGTTATAGTGATTTTTGATAAAAATCCCTCTTTCTATTAAATATTTCTTTCTTCTCTCTTTATGCGTCCAGATATTATTATTATTAAAAATAGGTTTAAGTATTTTCTTTTGGAGAGAATTTGTATTTATTATATTAGATTTTGTAGTATTATCCCAAACATGTATAACAAAGATAGAATAACAGAAAGTAAATTAAAATCCAAATTTTGAGTGGAAGTGTATCTTTTGTGTGACAGTAAATGCATAATGGGACATTTATTTTTTTAAAAATATTGTTAATGTCTCAAGTGAATGTATTGCAGTGCCTTAAGTATTTTATGGAGTTGACTGATGTTATTTTGTGACAATTTTAACAGATAGGATTGAATGCAAGCATTGTTGGTATGAAGATACACTGTTGGTATGAGTAAGGATTTTGTTTTTTTAAGATGTATTAAAATTCAGTTGTTTTATTGCTATTTAATATCAGTTTATTGTCAAGCAATTATTTTGTCTCTAGAAGATCCTTCTGTATGATTGAAAAGATCATTGATGTTAAAAGTAATGCGAGTCCTAAATTTGATTCCTGAGATATGCCTTTGAATATTTTATTCTTTTTCTTTGTCGAATTCTTTATAGAAACACATAATCCTTCTTTTTTTTGGAGATAACTTTTCAAAACTTCAAATGCAACTTCTTAAAGCCAATATTGGATAATTTCTTTAGTAATACGCAATGATCAAATATCTTACTTAATAGGAATTTATTTTTATTTACATCTTCGTTAAGTTCATTACTCTATTTTTCTAACAAAATACTTGCACGCGTTTATTTTTTTTCTTCTTCTGATAATCATACTGCTCAGAATTAATTGTTAATTTTCAGGTATCTTTTCAGTTTTGTGGAGGGGTTGCTTTCTATTACTTATTAAATACAGGTTGTACAGCAATAGGTCTATAGTTTGTTAGGTTGCAAGGATTATCACTTTTAAATATTAGAACAATTTTTAAGCCCTCTGGGTAGATTTCTCTCAATTCTTTTGTTTTAATTAGAACAACTACAATTTTTGAGAAAAGATAGTTATATTTTTTGAGCTTACTAATAGTTAGGTTATCTATGCTTATGAAGTTTTTTAGATTTTTATAATGTATTCAATTTCTATAATAGAAGGTTCTTGAAGAAACATTGAGTTACAATCATTTCGTAGCTATTCATCAGTATTTGCAGTTAGGAGGAATCTGAGTGAAGTTATTAAAAAAAAATACTACAAAATTTGTTAGCTAATTTTTGTTGTTGCTACCTTCAATGCTATTCATTAGACGATCAAGTTCCTTATCTTTTTTTCTCTTACCTAAAATATTGTTTATTTCATTTCATTCGTCTTTTGAATTTGTAGCATTGATATTGAATTTGTCTTTACAATACTGCTTTTTAATTTGGTCATTTTCGTTTTGAGTTGGTTTTATTTCATAATAATATTTATGAATGATAAACTTAAGAACTGTAACAGTTGTAATGAAACTTTTCGTGTGCTTACACTTCATGATATATTACCAAAGTCAATACACATTTTACCATTGTTTTAAAACTCAAAAGAAATAGGAAGATCAAAACTTGCAGAAAGCCTTTGTTCTGAACTTCACTTTGAAAGGCAACATTTTTATTCTGTAATCATCAACATAAAATAAAAATCCCAACTCTTTTGTCGTTTGTGGGTCCAAATTAAGTATTAAATAAATTAGCTCAATTTCTTTTCTTTTTTACCCTAAAATATAAAAAACTATAAACTGTCATCACAAAAATTAAACCAAATTTATAAAGATGAAACCAATTTGTCATTATTTTTAAGTGTCAATGCTTCAAAATGATTTAAATCTCACTTCAATCATCAAAAAGGTATTTTTCTCCAATGGAAAAGTGCTTTGCCAAGAGGAGGCATTAATCCATTAAAATGATTACTTATAGTGGTATCATCTTTGTAAATCTGGTTTAATTTTTGTGATAACAATTTATATTTTATGATAAAAAAATAATAAGAAATTGAGCTAATTTGTTTATTTCTTAATTTGGACCCATAAATGACAAAAGTGAATGAGTTGGGATTTTTATTTTATGTTGATGACTATAGAATAAAAATGATCCTTACCAAGTCATCACAAAGTATTCAGAAATTATTTTTTTTTTTTTTCAATAATCTGCAATTATTCCCTGAAGCAGATATTTTCAAGATGGAGTTTACAAAACGTTCATTTGAGATTTGGAGTTCCACTGTGATTAATTAAATTTAAATAGAAACTTCGACAATTCACAATATCCAGGAAATTGCAAAACTCCCATGAAAACGAAGAAATTCATATTAATTCACACAATTCCTCGTACAATCAAGGTACTTGAGCAATCATAACAAATATAGCAAAATTATAAC
Source organism: Thereuonema tuberculata (assembly GCA_023159025.1). Taxonomy (NCBI): domain Eukaryota; kingdom Metazoa; phylum Arthropoda; class Chilopoda; order Scutigeromorpha; family Scutigeridae; genus Thereuonema; species Thereuonema tuberculata. The sequence continues at coordinate 156,293,188 of JAFIDM010000001.1, forward strand.
CCTTCCGGGCAATTCGAAAATGGACTCCAGAGTTTAAGCCGTATGGTGACTCTCAGTACACAATATAAATATTAAGACCATTGGCATTCGCACTTTTACTAAAAATAGAAGTAGATTGCCAATATTATTATTATTATTATTATTATTGCCAATCTACTTAGGTGGTGTGTCGGTGGGGCATAGCACAAAAAAGATTGGGAAACACTGGTCTACATGCAGACTTGCTCAGGTTTTTCCCAAAAGGTTTAGGAAAAATATTAAATTTGTTCTTCATTTTCGTTTCAAAATATTATGAATAAAACACGCCAATATAGTAAAGAATTGTGAATTTCTATTCAATATCGTTATCTGAATTTAAATGCTTCAATTCTTCTAACATTATTTTTTATTTAATGTAATTCTATTGTTTTATAAATGGAAAAAAACAAAAAACAAACACACAATTGATAACAGAAGAAACAATACAAAAGAATCTTTCATGAAACGAGACACAGAAATCGCCTGATTGAGAATAAATCAATCAAACTTAATCCAATATCTTCAGTTGCACATACTTCTTAAAAGTTCAAAGTTTATAAACTTGAAATATTTAAGTTTTAAAAAAGTTACATTACGAAAAGTTCCGTTTCTATAGCAACCGAAATTTCAGCTCGTTTTCATTCGTACAACTATAACTTAAGTGTCACAATAAAACACTATGAAGAATTCTGTTAACATTTACCTGAAAAGTCTTCAGAAATATTATTTATAAAATGATTTATTAAAATAAAACTTCTACAACTTCCACGTTAACTTCACTCCAGCTCCCGAAAGTTGTTTATTAGCCTCTGGTGAGTAAATTGTGAACTACAACGAGGACAGCCAATCACTTATCTCTAAAGCACCTTATTTTCCAAACAACCTCTTCAAAAGTGTCACTTCAATACAAGCCAGCCGCCATCGTTTAGTTTGGCAAAAGAAAACTCAATAGCCATAGAATAGAATAGGCATAGAATGGAAGCTACTCAAATTTTATTAAAAAAGTACATGAATATCTGAAGGAATTTGAAAGATTTTATTGCAATACGAACTACTGCAATAAATTACTATAAAAGAAATAATTGCTAAAGAGTATAGGCTTAATAATAAATTTTATATTTAAATTGTAAAAGTCAAGTAGCACAAAATTAACTAAATTCTTAGAAACAACGACTTAATAGCAGACAAATGAAATAAAATGAAATATTGTCAAAGAAAAAGATCAAGAGGAAATATAACGCAGACTGTAAACATATTTATTATATATTATATATAAAAAAAAAATAATGTTTACTTTGTAGAGAGTGAGAAATCACTTTGCCTCTTCGAACGTCCTTGATATTTGAGGAGAAATGAAAAAAAAAAAATAATAAGGAATAATAGAAAATAGTTTAGAAGATATTCATTGGATCTCAGAAATCTATAGTTAATGCTGCTGAAAAGAAAAACAAAAACTAAAGGCCGTTGAGACTATAAAATCTAAAATATAAAACTATAATATCTAATGAATACAAAAATACCATCTCACCCAAAACACTTCGTGTGAAATAAGTTGCCAAGACTCACATGCTCATAATGCTTTCACTGTTAAAAAGATATGAGATCTCATGTAGAGCCAAGCCCCTAACTCTACGAGGCCTAACTCTAAAAACCTTATATCTTGGTCAAAAAGTATGGCTTGGCCGTTTCGTGGCTGTCACACAGACAATCCCATGGAGTTATGTAAAGGATATGGAGTATGCCAAGGCACACTTTTTGACTAAGATAGTAGGGTTTTTAGAGTTAGGCATGTATAGTGAGGGGCTTGGCACTATATGAAATCTGATAACTTTTTAACAGTGAAAGCGTTATGAGCATCTTGGCAACGTATTTTACATGAAATGTTTTGGGTGAGATGAAATAGTTCCATGAAACGGCCAAGCCATACTTTTTGACCAAGATATAGGGGTTTTAGAGTTAGGGCTTGTAGAGTTAGGCCTCGTAGAGTTAGGGGCTTGGCTCTACATGAGATCTCATATCTTTTTAACAGTGAAAGCATTATGAGCATGTGAGTCTTGGCAACTTATTTCACACGAAGTGTTTTGGGTGAGATTTCATTTCTTTTTGTAGGATGAGATCTGATAACTTTTTAACAGTGAAAGCGTTATGAGCATGCGAGTCTTGGCAACCCCTTATTTTACATAAAATGTTTTGGGTGGGATTTCATTTCTTTTTGTAGGATGAGATCTGATAACTTTTTAACAGTGAAAGCGTTATGAGCATGTGAGTCTTGGCAACTTATTTTACATGAAATGTTTTGGGTGGGATTATCTATTACAACTAAATTTAGTTTTAAGATTGTTTAGAAAATGGATTTTTTTTCAACACCCTACTTTTCTGTTTTTCTATTGGTCAACTTGTATATATAAGCTGTTTGCACTTTTGTAAGAAATCACATTATTAAACAGTATTATTTAGGCCGAAGCATTGAGGGTACGACGTATTTCAGATCCTAATAAACTCCAAAGTATAAAAGCTAGATAAATGAAACTTAGCGTATTTCATTAGTATGGTAACTGCATCTTATCCTGAAAATTTGAGCTCTCTAGTATTATCCAGGCCGAAGCTATGAGGGTTCGATAATACATAACCAGCCCCCCCCCCCCTTTATGAGGGGTTGCAGGGTGAAAGTTTCGGATTTCTTAATTTTGTTGTTGTTTGTGTGCTACTCCTAACCTGCATACCAAATTTCAGCTTTCTAGGGCTTCAGGAAGTACCCTAGAGGTTTTGATGATCATGAGTCAGTCAGTCAGTCAGTCAGTCAGTGAGTGAGTGACGGAATCGACGTATTTTAGGTATTAATAAAATCCAAAGTATAAAAGCTAAATAAATGAAACTTAGCGTATTTCATTAGTCTGCTAACTGCATCATATCCTGAAAATTTGAGCTCTCTAGTATTATCTAGGCCGAAGCTATGAGGGTTCGAAAATACGACGAAACACTTCCAGAAAAGGTACGTAGTGCCCTTCCTGCCTTCGGCTCGTCTTGGCGGGGGCACTGCCGTGCCCCCAGATTTTTTCATTTTTTGAAGAAAAAGATAAGTTAAATGTGGATTCTTTACTACAGTGTGTTTATTTTAGTCCTGTCAAAATGAATTTATTAATATTCATTGTTTAAGATAATGAGATAACAAAAATAGGATAGAACTTCCATTCCAGTGTTTTTCTGCGGGAATTTTTGTGCCTTCTCACTCAACAAGGACAAATTTAGAAAAGATTTTAACGTTAAGTTCTATAGAAAAAATGATCCCTACAGTGGTTCAAAAGGAATGGACTTGAGCATGTTTTAAACTTGATTAGTTTCCATTTGGAAAGTAAGCAATAATGAATGACTAATGGAATTGATGTGAATCATTTAAGTCAGCGTTTCCCAAACGGTGGGTCGCGACCCACCAGTGGCGTATCTAGGGGGGGGGGGTGCGGTGGGTGCGGTCCGCACCGGGCGGCACATATCTTGGGGCGGTATTTTTATATTTAGTTATAGTTGTAAAAAACAACTTGTTAACTTCATAAGTTTACTATTCGATTTCTACGAATTATGAATTACTCTATGATTTCGAATATTTTTCCTTATATTACACTTATCCAATTGAAGAAATGTTTAAATATATTGTTACCTGGTGATTTTCCCCTCATTGGTTTTCCCCCGTAGGTGGACTCTTCCTTCCCCGGTGCTCGGTTTCCCCGTCACCTCTGAGGTTAGTTGACCATTCCAGAGCTGATGGCGAGGCCGAACGCCGGGATATAATGGAGCGTTCCACCTTGGAAAGACAGTTAGTGTGGCGGCAAGCCAGCCGCAGG
>JAFIDM010000001.1:156327183-156342259 GCA_023159025.1 Thereuonema tuberculata
ATATCATGAAACATCATTTACCTAGCTACTAAACCAAGAAACAGAAACATCATGAAACATCCTTTATCTAAACCAAGAAACAGAAATATTTGTGCCAATTACAAATAAATTACAATCTTTACATAAAATCAGATCAGATAAAACCATCTGATCGCTTAAATTTATAAAAAAGGAGATGTAATATCAAAGCATTTCTTCAGAAGTGGCACTCACTGTCTCAAGTGTTGCTGGATACTCTAATTGGCTGTATTTGCCGGCATGTTGTGTCACGTGTTGCAGTATGGGTGACCATACAGCATAGCGAAAAGTGGACAGCAGGATGGGCTGGAACGCACGCTGCACATCTCCTTTACAAGAACATCTTTGACCGTTTCTATATTTTGCCGCGCAGCGGTGTTACTACTTTCATGTTTTGTGTTTACTTTGTATTAGTAGGACCTACTGCACATTTCCACCAAATTTGGTGGGATGTGGATGCCTGGAAGGGTCCAAAACTGCCATTCTCTTAACTTTTCAGTAGGAGAGTAGATAACAGTTGTATAGGATACAAAGAAATAAATTTAATACCTTTAATGATAAGAACACTGGCCAAGAAACCAAAAGTAAATAGTTTATATACAATTTATTTCATTTCTGATGCGTCCTTCTAAGAGCTAATCAAGCGATTTTTTTTTAATGTGGTGTTCTGGAAAATATGATCGAATCAGAACCAATCTACTCCCCATTGGAATTGATGACTTTTGGTTTTAAAAACTTAAACCGACACCGAATGCAAAAGAAACAAACCAACAAAGAATCTAACTTAAAGATATCTCTAAAAAGAAGTTGTACATTTACAAAAAAAAAAAAAAAAAACCAGACAATAATGAATTTTGGATTTATGGATGAGTTTGGGATTTCAAATTAAAATATCTCGAAGAATGATGTTTCTCTTAAATTTTTCTAAAGTTATATTTCAGCTTTGAGAATCAGACTTAGAACATAAGCAGTGAACTTACTGTTTTGAATTTTTAATAATTCGGTTAATGTGCAAGGAGAGACATTTCAACCTACTTTTCATCAATTCCTATTTGTGTTGCACCCGTATAGATTCACTACAGAAATGGTTGCTGCATTCGTGAGGGTTTTTTTCAGCAGTTTTTAATTCATTCCATCTAATACTTAATCAATAATGAAATATATAAAAAAATCAAGAGAAAGAAAAAATACAAACAAATATTCATGTAAACTAATTTAATCTTTTACATTTCTTTATAATAAGTTAAAAGAAAATGTTAAAATTAATTTTAATGTAATTTTAATTAACTTTTTTTTATGTTTGTTTTAAGTTTTGTGTTGATTTTAAGTTAAAAGGAATGAAGTTAATTTTCTAAAAATTTGGGATTTTTACAAAAAAGATGGAGTCGTAGAGTCATAAAGATAAGTTTATTAACTTCAATCGGGTTATACCCTTTACAAGTTAGACTTGATTCCAAAGCTGTTTTACTATTATTTTACATTATAAAATTATTTTTTTTTAGTTATTAATTACAACATTACAAGTTAAACTTAAATTAAATTTGATTTTACCTTTAACCTCCTAATCTAAATAAGTATTTAACAATATAAATGTAAATATATTCATACAAATAATATCAATCCTAAGGAGGCGAAAAACACAACAAATATCTGTATACAAACCACACACATACACAATTTCATTAATCGAACAAAGCAGAACCAGAAATAAACTAAATTATAACTAATTTACAAATATATAATTTCTAAATGACGAAATAAAAGAAGTTAAAAAAAATAATAATAATAAATAAATAAATAAATAACCATACACTTTCAATCAATTCAATTGCAACCAGTTCTATACTAATTCCTTTTTTTTCCTTTCTCAATAAATGTTATCATGAATTTACATAGTTTTTTATTTATATACTGAGAGGACAATATTTTATACCACCACCCTCTTCTATTCTTAACATTCTTAATTTCCAATGTTTCTCTTTCTTCCGTCAATTTCTCGCAATCAAAAATGACATGTTCCCATCCCTCTATTACTTTGCAACCCAACCTACAAAATTTATCTTCTGTTTTTTTCCAGTATTTACTATTTCTCCATAAGCATCCCATTCTTAATTTAATATATACTTCTTTTATATACTTATTTTTAACTTTTGAACAGATGTAGTAAGAACCATTATTTGCCAATTTAAAAATTTGTAATCTTACAAAAAAGATGGTCGATAGTTAATTTGCTGTTATCTAAGAAAGGATTATCCCAAGTGTCATCACTTCTCAAAGTGTTAACAACAACATTGATTCACATGAACATATTATGAAAGAAAAAAAAGTTCACAGGTGGCGCCATCAGTATTAAAGTGCTAGCATATTTTTAATGAAATGCTTCAGTCTGTTTTGTTACCACCTCCAGCATTACATGAAAATAAATAATGATGGTCAGTTAAAAGATTTGTAAGGTAAAGTAGTTTTTAAACAAACAGTGCCGTAATAGTAAACAAAGTTGCTAATTGCTATTTTTAGTTTTCTATTTTGGCGTTTATGAAATGTTTTATTTTATTTCCCAGATTCAAACGCTGCTAGTAGCAATGGAACAACCAGGAGATCCCAACATTGTTAAGAAATGTGGCATCGGAATAACTGGCTTCGATCGTATTTCGAATCCCTACTACGACTGCAAATTCAAGGCTATCTGGTATCTGAGTTTTATTGGTCTTATTGCTGTAGCCCTATTTCAAATCAATAACTGTATCTACCTGTACTTTTATGGAAAACCTGCAGTGACAGTGAATTTCATCCTTCGACAAGAAATGCCGATCCCTGTTTCTGTTATATGTCCCATGGAGATCTATGGGAACAATCAAGCCACTAGGCTATTAAAAAGCGAATATAAAAAGCAATTCCCTGAAGATTCCGACAAAGAAATAGTATTTTCTGATTATTTAAAATTAAAGAACATGACAGTTCAGAAACTCTGGAAACACCAACAGTTCGATTATCAACTCGCTATCAATGTAAGTCCTTTGGTTTTCATTTTTAAGTATTCATTTTGTCAACTAACAGTTGGCATTTGAATTTCACTAGTGTTTCTTTCTTCATCTGTTCTTATCACCTGTTACTTTTTTTTTCGTAATAGCTTTAAATTTGCATCTGATCAATAATAATCGCATGTCATTAAAGTATTCCCGATTGAAATGAAACTAATTGTTTTAATGATTCCTTTTCTTGAGGCCTTTCACTGATATCATAATCTTTACAGATTCTCAAATATCTCACCACCTATCAGTACAGTAACGCATATCATTCGCAGAACCGTGATTTATGAATAACTGGATTTTGAAATAATTGGAATAGAAATTAAGAGCCCATTTCTATTCCAATTATTTCAAAATCCAGTTATTCATAATTCACGGTTCTGCGAATGATGTGCATTTCTGTACTGGTAGGTGGTGAGATATTTGAGAATCTGTAAAGATTAGGATATCAGTGAAAGGCCTGAAGTAAGAGCCCCTATTCTTGATAGCAGCTCATTTTTCTTTTTTCCTTGAGTAAAAATAAAATTGGGTGTTTTCAGTTTGATTTTCAATAATTTTCCGAAAACGAAAATTAATTGAAACAATAGAGATTTTGTTAAAATCCCTTCCCATGAATAAAGTCTTCTTTAGTTAAAGAAGTTTTAAAGTATTGAATTCCAGTTTTAGATGCTTGAACATTATGTGATTAGTTTAGCACATTTAGGAAATAAAAGAGGTTTCTTCTGTGCAATTATTCTTCGTAAGTTATGAATATGGAATTATTGAGCAAATAAAGCAATTTTTCAATTTAAATTCGTTTATTTATTGAATTGATCCTTGTAACCTCCCTCTTTAGGCTTCCTTATTTTGTTTTTATTGGATTATGGAGAGTTACTTTTCCAAAGGGACAACACTTTGCTAATACTTTACTTAAAAGTAAGGAAAAAACTTTTTTTTGAAATTTAACTTTCAGTAAACAACTATTCCCTAATACTTAAATTTATTTAAATTGAATTTTACTAATAATTACATCTACGTAAATCATTGACTTTGATAAATAAAAAATTTACAAGAATATAGAATTATTAAATGAATGGTTTTAAAAATTAGGTTTATGATTAAAGCGTCAAAAATAAAGCTTCTACATAGAAATTGAAATTACAAATAAAATAAAATTCCCTTATTAAAATTAAAACGATCCTTACATTCCATAACAGACTCTAAAATCCATATATTTCAAAATCCATATACGATATTTCGAATGCATCTTCTCGAACATTCTTCATCAGGTAAAATTAAGTAAAATTAATATAAAAGGGAAAACTATTCAAGGCATTCATCCTTATACAAGATGAAAAACATAATTCTAGTAAACAATATAAGCATATTATAAAATGAAACAATTGATTAGCATCACATAACTAAACAATAAAATAATAAATTATCAAATTGGACTTATAAACCAATTGTTATCGTAATAAAAGTTGCTATTCATTGTTTTCTTTTGTTTTGATAAATACCTGAGAGTATCAAAACATTCACTTGGCATTATCAGGAAATATCAAAACAAAAGGAAACAATGAATAACAACTTTTATTATGATAACAATTGGTTTATAAGTCCAATTTGATAATTTATTATTTTATTGTTTACTTATGTGATGTTAATCAATTGTTCATTTTATAATATGCTTATTTTGTTTACTAGAATTAAGTTTTTTATTTTGTAAAGGAGGAATGGCTTGAATAGTTTTCTCCTTTTATATTAATTTTACCTGATGAAGAATGTTCGAGAAGATGCATTCGAAATATCGTATATGGATTTTGAAGTATATGGATTTTAGAGTCTGTTATGAAATTTATATCGATAGTTAAGTATTTTTGATGCTTACATTCTTTACTGACGTCAGTAGAACATAATAAGCTCGTAATAAAATGAAATTAAAAATAAACTTGAATAATCTATTCTTACAAGACATTATTATCAAAATGCCACTTATAATAAATTAAATCAATCCAACCCATCTCTAATAATCAAAATGGAACTGTGGATACAACTAAATAAGACTTATGTAAAGAAATTCACCTTATTAAATAGAATATTAAATAACTTCACAAATAGTGAATAAAATTGTAAAACATTCAGAATTTCTGCTAGCACTTAAATAACTTAAATTTTCCAAACTACGTTTAAAACAGAGGTGGAAAAAGATTAAATAACTTTCTTTAATTTTAAATATCCCTGTTAAATTAATAAGAATGAGAGTAATCAGAGGAAAAACGTACTTCTCTTAATAATTAGAAAAACTTAACTCAGGTTTCCTTATCCCTGATGCGTTTAACACAGGAATAAGAACACAAAAAACCCTCACCAAAGGATGGAAGTGACTGAAGGAAAACCATCTTACCAAACTTGAAATCCTTCTCCCAACGGAACTTAAACGATGGCAGGTTTTGGATCATTAACGATTGGGTCACCATTTTCCCCCCTCACTTACTAATGACTTCGGAACCAGTCCATATGAAATTTACCAATAGCAAATGAAATCCATAAAATACTCGAGAATGATATAGTTGGGAATTGTCAATTCCAGTTACAAAGTACAGTTGAACTAACTTCAAAATGTCTTCTGTTTCCTGACAATATTCTCCTATTGCTTTATTTGCAGTTGTTAATTTCATTTTCCTTCAAAACCTTTAATGTTTCGTACATCCTGTTCTTTTCCTACTTAGCGTTCCTTCCATCTAATCTTTTCCTACCTCAACAACTTTCTTTATGCCTCCAACTTGTATACTTAGCTCCTTCTAAAAAAAAAAACTATACTGACAAAAAAACCAGAATATAGAAGACCTATTCTCTCGACAGATGCAATACTAAAAGTACACCACAAAGCCAAGAGATTTAACTACAACCCATCACATACAACAATCTAAACACTTATTTCCTAACAATAAATAGAGAAAACCTCAAACTGAAAGTGAAAACCCGCAAAATATAGCGCTATTTAATATCTGACCAAAAATATTACTACGTTAAATAACCTATGACGTTAAACGAAAGTGAAACGAAAGTGAAATTTGTAGGTGGAAAAACGCAACTTAAAAACAATTTAAGGGAAAAACAACACTAATTCTCTTCAAATTAAAATCGATTCCTGGGTGAATTAATTTGAAGCAAACATTCTTACACCAAACTTACCCAGAACTAATTCATAAAAGAACGAAAAATCGGATAAATAAACAACTAAATTCTGATTGCAAATAGCCCAAAACTATACAATAAATTTTAAATAACAATCAGCTACTTCTGCAACCCAAAAGTAACCCTTAATGAATGAAGGTTACATCCTTAATTTTGAAGAACTATCTTAAATAGAAATCTCTGCTTCTAAATCTAATCACAATGCACGGACTTCAGTTCAAACTTGAAGTTCAGTCTCTCCTTTTCTCTTCCCTGTTGAGGAGATCTTCTTAAGGAGATAAACTTCCATCTTCTGAATGACAGGTTAATCCCGGTCTTTTCTACTAATAATATATCATCATTTTCACTGAGTCGCATGATTTTTAATTCAAATAATATTACCAAAAGAAAAGTAAATGTTTTTTAGTATTTAATTTAAGTTTTACGAAATTTAAAAAAAAAATGCTTCTAGTATGGTTATACTGGTAATTTGGTTTATGTATTTTAAGTCATAAATGTCAAATCGAAGTTTCGCTTTTTGTTATTACTATCTCTAACCTTACAGTAGTGACCTAAGGAGAGGGACGAATGGGAAACCCTTCCCAAGATAGTAATTGACCGAGGATAGAACAACGGATTACAGCATCCTACACTCAGAATCTTAGCTATGCCACTGTTATAGTATCAACAGTGCTTATTTATTTATTTATTTATTTTTATATCTGAAACTGGTAATTTCTCTGTGACATTTTCCACACTTTCAGATGCGATGACGTAACTAATACACCAACCAATCATACGAAAGCTTCATAGCAAACTCTCTTGGGACATTAATTAGATGCTTATCAACGCCATTCATGCTTACTTTCTTTCTATAAGCTGTAATGATGCTTTTATTAAATCCACATTTTATCTGTTATTAGAGCACACTGTCACTGTTGCTGAAACAACCTGGGAATAATTTGCTTTTACAAGTTTTCTAGCAAACTTGTTCAAAAGGACATCAACAAGCCTGCATGGGGACCTGGCCTAATAGTGAAAGTGACCCATTTGAGGTCAGAAATAGATTAAGGGGGTCTTAATAAGGAATAATGTCTATTGGCCAAAGTCTCCAGTTCTTACCGTTTCGTAAGTAACGCCCATATGTAGGTACAACTTTGATTGAAATGACTCGGCTATAGTAGTAGGTAGAGCTCTGGTTTTGTTACATTCATCTGCCCTGGAGATACTGGTTCTAACAATATGCCACACGACCCTCAACTACCCCAGAACCACGTGACCTGGACATGGGCAACTGGTAATGGGGTCCGTAAATCAAGATTTTGGGATAGGTAACTTTTAGGTTTATACATAGAATAATGGTATATATTGAGGTGTATATGCATGCCAAGTTTGAAGTTCGTAGCGTTTTCCTAAGTTGATATATTTGTCAAGTGAAGTTTTAATTTTGAAGTCGAATTTAAGGGTGAAACCCATGTTTCCGAATATGGCGCTAGAGGATAAAATGATCCTGTCTTCGAATATAATCGATTAGGTGGGTCCAATTCTCCCCGCTATTTATTTCATCTCTCCACTATTAGGTCACTTTCACTATTAGGCCTTGTCCCTATGCAGACTTTCCGTTTCTCTATACCAACTTAGGAAAGCGCTACGAACTTCAAACTTGGCATGCATGTACACCTTAATACACTCATTATCAAAAAAAACGACGCACCTAGAAGGAGTCGTCCGATTGTAATGAAATTTCGTATGCGTAGACATTGGGACCGCCCATGAAAATGATTAAAGTTTGGTGTTCAATGAATGAATAGCGAAAGCTACAGCGCATCGGAACTGAGCACTCAGCAGGTATATATAAGAAGCGATTCTCAATCTGATGGTCAAAATTTCTGTTGCATTGCGAGTTAGGATACCTTTCAACGACTGAAAAAATGCCTCGCCGCAGGATTCGAGCTCATTATGTGCAACTGTCAGAGTTTGAAAGAGGTCGTATCATTGGGTTAAAAGAGGCAGGTTGGTCAAATCGGAGAATCGCTCGTCATATGGGTCGAAGTGATGCGGCGATTAGAAGATGCTGGCAGGAATGGGTGGACAATGGCAGATTTCAGCGTCATGAAGGTAGCGGTCGACCTAGGGCCACAGCAGAGCGGGAGGATAGAGTGATTGTCAGATCAGCTGTCACAGCGCCTGAATCATCATTATCAACCATCAGACGTGCGACCCATACACGAGTGTCCACCATGACCATTCACAGACGGCTGAGAGAGCGACATCTACGCTCGTACCGACCGCTACGCCACCTGCCACTCACGTCTGCACACTGTCGGACCAGATTACAGTGGTGCTTGGCTCGATCCGGTTGGAATGATGCTGACTGGGGACGTATAGTGTTTAGCGACGAATCCCGCTTCCAACTGTGTCCTGACGATCGTTGCAGACGTGTCTGGAGACGCCCAGGGCAGCGTGCCGATCCAGCTTACACTATAGCACGCCACACAGGCACTCAACCTGGAGTTATGGTCTCGGGTGCCATTTCCCTTGATAGCCGGACCCCTTTGGTCGTCATTAGCGACACACTTACAGTACAGCGATACGTCGACGACATTCTGAGACCTGTTTTGCTACCCTTCCTTTTTCAGTACCCTGGCCTTATTTTTCAGCAAGATAATGCCAGACCACATACGACACGTGTTGCTATGACCTGTCTTGCAGCTTGTGAAACACTTCCTTGGCCAGCCAGATCCCCAGATCTCTCTTCAATCGAGCATGTCTGGGATATGATGGGAAGGCGACTGCATCCACCCGGGAATGTTGATGATCTAGCCCGACAATTGCAGCAAATTTGGCAAGAAATACCGCAGGAGACCATCAGCGAGCTTTATCACTCTATGCCACGTCGTGTGGCAGCTTGCATTCAGGGTAGAGGTGGGTCAACACCTTATTGAGCTCATTACTTTGTAACTCTGTAACTCTGAAATAAATCATTCAATTTGTCTGAAAGTTTAATCATTTTCTATTCTGTACCTAATCTTCCTCTTCACCAATTTTTGTCTCCATCGGACAACTCCTTCTAGATGCGTCGTTTTTTTTGTTAATGAGTGTATATATCATTATACCATGTATAAACATAAGAGATACTTACCCCAAAATCGTGACTTATGGGCCCATAACCAGTTGCCCATTTCCAGGTCACGTGGTTCTGGGGTAGTTGGGGGGTCATGTAGCATACTGTTAGAACCAGTATCTCCAGGGCAGATGAATGCAACAAAAACCAGAGCTCTACTTACTACGATGGCCGAGCAATTTCAATTGCCTGTTAAGTCTAACGAAACTAACATCATTTACAGTGGCAGGAAAACTACACATTTCGCTCTCGTTGATAATGCGATTTAACTGTGGTGGAGGAGGCTCCGTCTGAAATAAAATTCTATTTACGACCGTGGATTAAACAATTCATACGTGCGAAGTTACTAAATTTGTTTTGCTGCTTTAGGTTTCCTATCATTGCTAATTCATTGCTGACACAGAAGAAGAAAAAAGAAAAGCAATCTCGGAAGAATTGAAAGAATCTTGAAAGTGAAGCCATGGATAAAAACACTACTATCTATTGGTAATTACGGCTATAAAATGCCATATTTATTGTAAGAGAAAGACGTGACATGGTTTCATCGTGGTTACATGAGATGTGCTACAAAACGCAAAAACTAAAAACGCTATTACTTTTCAAATAATTACTATTAAAATCTATTACTATTTCAAAAATGTAAACTCAGTTTGAAAAATATGAAATCAAAACTATAAAACGAAGTTAATGACTAACAAGTGAGTTATATGTTGTCTTAGCTGTAGAATGCTAACAGAAAAGCGGGATTCCTCATTGGTAATTTCTATTGTGAATGAAGCATATGTAACGATATCTATCTGTGGAAGAGATGAAGGTTATTTTAAAGTAAGTCACATTAATTTAATTCTGAGATATTTGAATCTTTAGATGAAGTGATACATAGGATACTTATATAGGACATTCTTATTTGTATAAACCATACTTTTTAGTAGGTTAGTAGGTATTCTGTGACTGAGCCACTTAGAGAGAGAGAGAGAGAGGATCCCGCAATTACATTACATTAGTAAAGGTTGAGACCAGGTGTTGACTAGGTGATATCTCAAAGCAGCTGTTTCACGCTTAATTGGCGATCACAGTTGACAATAGTCACTAGTAAACAACAAGGTCTCAATATGGAGGTAAATAACATGATGATAATGATTGGTGAATCAGTCCAGAGACTGGTTGGGATGAAATATTCCTCCATCTGTCTCTATCCTCCGCCATCCTCTTCATTTTCACAAAGCCTCTCACTCTAAATCCTTGCACTTTTCTGTAAACTATTACGAGGTCTTTCCTCCCTCTGTCTTCACTTGAAATCATCCATTCCAGGACTTTTCATAGGATTATATCATCTCAATTTGTGACCCAGCCTTTTTATTCTTCTTCTTTTAATTACACTTATAAATTTCTTTTTTTCATCAAACATTCCTAATATCTCATAATTTGTCTTTTTTTCTGTCCTAGCTGATTTTTTAACATCACATTTCAAAAAGCTTCTAAATATTTATTTTCCTTAGTATCCATGCTTCCTAGTTATATAATGCAACCAAGCAAGTATTTTTTTCTTTAAGTTAAGTTAATATCTATTTTAGTTATCAGTAAATTTTAGTTCGAATTGCAATTTTAGGCATTGCAATTCTAGTTTTTATTTCCATAGTACATCTGCAATCTTGTGTGATAAGTTAATTCCAGATAACAGAAACTTTTTACTTGTTTAATTCTTTGTCTATTGATGTTAAATTTATTTGTTTCTCTCGTTTTGTTATTAACATACTTGAATCCCGGAATCCAAGATGGACCCAACTCCAATTTTTTGTGAAATTGAGTTATTGGTGCCATGCCATTGTTGCCGATACTGCGCATCTATGTATCAAAAACAGAGGCCCTACTCTAATATTTAACCACAGTAAAGTGATGTGGAAAAATCACAGTAAAGTGATGCGGATTCAAAAAGAGACCCAACTCCTGGCGCTTGGGCCTCTATTGTAATCCAGTAGGTAGTTTTTCTGTTTAGGCTAGGGAAAACCCTGATACTGAAATGTTATGTTTTGATTTTATGCAAAATATACCATATCCACATCTCCCTATTGGGGAGATGCTTTATTTAAAGCAGTTGTGGCTACATAACTTTTGTGTTTATAGTGGAAAGACTGGTAAATCCACTATGTACATGTGCCCTGAAACAAAGGCCAAACGAGGAGTTAATGAAGTGCTAAGTTGCCTGAATGACCATTTGAATGCAAAGGTAGATGCAGAAGTTAAAAAACTGTACATATTTAGTGATGGTGTTGTAGGACAAAATAAAAATCATAGCGTGATTGCATTTTGGTCTACATTGATCAAGTTGGGGCATTCTAAAAAGACTGTTCATTTCTTCCCTATAAGAGGACATAGCTTCCTTCTCTGTGACAAGCCGCTTGGTGTTATAGAAAGGATGAAAAGAAAGAAGGAGGAAGTTCAAAAGAATGGGGGACATGGTCCGTGAAAAGTTTGATGTTAGAGTCATGTCAGGAAAGGATATAAGAGATTATAAGAATCACTTTCTTCAATATTTTAAGAAATCTGCAACAAAGAATGGACAAAAGTTCAAAATTTCAGATTACAAAGTATTTCAGTACAAGTTACTCATGAAAAAGAGATTGTAGTTTCACAAACCACTTCCAATAGTATATATCAATATTTTAGGTTGATTAAACGATATGGTAAACCAGATTTTCCCAAAGTAGCTTTGTACACAAAACCCTGTCCAGTGAAGCCTGCTAAAATTAAAGATTTAAATAAAGGATGATTACAAATGTTTTGAACAATTTCAAAAATTTCCTATAAAAGCGCTATTGCAGTTATGATGCGACGAATGATACAGTTGGATAGAGCACATGTTCAAGTTTTTTTTGTATATCTCAGAAATGTGAACTTTGACCTACATTAATCACACTGCAACTGGAAACCCGAAGTATGTAATCTTGGCTAACGCGACAGCAGTGGGTCATTGGCTGTTGCGTCGTATAACAAACGATTGCCTCTGCCGCTCGCCAGGTGGTGCTGTTGACAACTGGGCGTTCACAGATGAGGAAAACGCATACTATGTTTTACAATATATATGGTCGGTGACGTGGTGCAGCGTCGTTTTAGCACCAAATTTCAGAATGACCCACCTGCCAAGAATTCCATTCGTAAATGGTACGATCAATTTAAGCGACCTGGTTGCATAGCATGCAATCTAAAACATAGCATGCGTTTTCCTCATCTGGCCAATTGTCAACAACACCACCTGGCGAATGGCAGAGGCAATCGTTTGTTATACGATGCAACAGCCAATGACCTACTGCTGTTGCGCTAGCTAGGACTGAGAACTTCAAGTTTCTAGTTGCTCTGTGATTAATGTAGGTCGTAGTTCAGTTTTGAGATATACAAAAAAAAAAAAAAAAACTTGAACATGTGTTCTATCCAACTGTACCATTCGCCGCATCATAACTGCAGTAGCGCTTTTACAGGAAAATTTTGAAATCGTTCAAAACATTTGTAATCACCCTGTACAATAAACAACACTTGAGACAGGATGTAATCTCTTATATAGAGATTACATCCTGTCTCAAGTGTTGTTTAATCAAGTGTTGTTTAATCTTGTCTGATTCTGAGGTTCTGAAGATGTTAATTTATAGCAAATGAAACGTAATCACTGTTAGTTTGGAACATTATAATGTAATTTGCATTTTTGTTTGAAAATAAAGACAAGAAAACCTTTAAAGCTACTCAGTATTGTGTTAGGTTATACAAAGTTGTATCTGGTAGCTGGGATTGCAAGAGGGGCCCAATATTTAACCACTTTGAGCAGTTACTGGTGAAATAGAATTAGTAGAATCTTGGGGTAAACGCCATGATAATACAGTATGACGGCGTACTTAAGATAAAAAATTCAGAAGATCAGAAGTATTTTTGCAGTAACAGCAAACGTTTTTTGAATTTCCCAAAAGTTTTGTTTCATGGATTCCGGGATTTAATTACGATTTTCTTAATGTTTATTTTCCTTACTTCTACTGTTTGATTTATTCTTGCATGTCCTCATCATTCTCTGATAGATCGTTTAGCGAATTTTATTGTTTCATATTTTTCTCCTCCTATTTTTACTTCTCCTTTGCAGTTTATTATCATAATTCATTCGAACAAATTGAACAAATCTGGTGCCAAGAGACAGCATCCTTATTTCACTCCTTTTCTGATTAGTATTCGGCTCTTTTCCCTGCCGAAACGATTACCTTTTGATTTAGCAGATATAGTTTTCATATTAATTTGATTACCTGTGAATCAATTTCTGTTGATACAAGAATTTGGAAGAGTTTCTGTCAAAGGTTTTTCGTAATCTATAAAACAGACCATTAATTCCTTGTGACACGTAGTCTTCCGAAGTTAAAGGGTTGAGATATTATCAGCATTTTTCCCCCCAAATACTCAGTCGACATCTGTGACAAAATCAACAATGCATATACAGTAGTTCCGTCAGCCTTTGTCCCTAGATGGTTGATATGACATTCGCTAGGCCTGCAGAGTAAAATGCCATACCTCGGGAAATAAACCTTTGCCTAATACGCGAACCTACCAATAAATGCTACAATGGTCAATATTTCAAATAGAAAAAAAAACAAAAAAAAACATAAAAGAATTAATTTAAATCTCCAAACCTTCCCCCTTCAATCCAATGCCTAGTGAATCGGAGTCCGTCCTAAACGTATGAAAAATAAGAATAGATGTTTTGGAAAAACTTGTTTATAAGAACAAATACTCAAAAACACAAAATAATGTATTTTGTCTTCTAGAAAAATACATAAGTCAAAAAATAGAATCAGAAATCTAGGATTTTTTTTTTATATTTTTTTAATATTAACACAGGAAATGTCGATAACCTTGCTTAAATTTACAACATTTTTTCCTTCCCTCTTACATCCTTTAGTCTCTAATAGTTCTCCAGTTCAAAGTTATCAAATACGAAAAATACAATATTACACCACCAAATAATCTTAATTAATAAAAAATTAGCTAAGAAGATAAAACAAGATCCAATAGAAAAGTAATAGTTTTTGTAGGATTAATAAACAATCGTTAGCTCTAAAATATAACGGTTGCTATCCGTTACAAATGATGTTAGAAAAAATTCCTTTCAGATAAGAAAACACTGTTATAAATAGTAATCCAAACAGTCAATGTCTCCGTTTAGTCTTAGTAATTTTCTTATCTCTTTCTCTCTACTGGATATTTTTGTATCTTATCATGTCAATGACAAAGCACCAAACTGAATTTTGTCTTTAAGTTGTTTCAACTCGTCGCAAATAATCAGGTGAACGTCGCCGAATACGGGAAAGTTTCGTTTTCGGAGAAATACATTACTCCGGCGATCGGTTTAATGTGGATATTAAAGAAGGCCCAAATTATCGTTTACTTGCGAAGAGAAACCAACTCTTCCACGGTGCGTACGGATCAGTCCTACTACGGTCCGGTGACATATAGACTTGACCAGCGGTCAGAGGTAGGCACTTTTCCGAGACCCCGAAATCGGCACAACGGATTGTATATCTGGCATTTTCACTCAGCCACTGGTTGACATTCAGGGGTGACGTATCATCTGACGACTCTTCGATTCGTTTGTTAATAAATTGAAAATTATTTCTACTAATAAATTCATCAATTAGAATCATAACATTTAACGTGCTGTGTGAACTTTCAAAACAATGAAAAAATAAAAATAAAACCAGCACCTGCCTAAATTGAA
>JAFIDM010000001.1:156342269-156372201 GCA_023159025.1 Thereuonema tuberculata
AAATGTTTTAATTATTTTAAACTTGTACGACGGCATTTTTATCTATTCTATTTTTAATTATTTTTTAGAAGTATTTTGGATTTATGAAGGATTCTACTGATAGTTCTGAATTCTTCATAGCGAGTGGCATTCGATTTATTTGGTATCTGGATCAAATGAGATGTTGAATATTCTGACGGCTATTTCCCTGTTTGATAGATTTTATTTACAAAAAGTAAATAATTCATAAATAAAAAGTTTAACGTGCACCATTAAAGTTTTATAAATCTGAAAGAATCTTTGTTTATTTATGTGCCCTTTCAGATCTTTTCTTTTTTGTAAATAATTCATGTTGTAATTTTTCGCTTCCTGTCTTAATAAGTTTCACAAGGATATCATCCAGTCCGGATGGATCTGATTGCGCCTAATCCTATTTAAAATCCTTCTTTGGTTTTGTACATGTAGGAGTTTTCATTTAACTTTATTTCTTGAGGTGTTTTGTTATCTTCATAAAGTTAAGTTACATAATCCTCCCACACCTTTTGTTTTTGTCCATGGGATTCATAATGACTTTACCATTTAAATTGAATAGCAGCCTTGGCAGAATGCTTTTATTTGGAAAGGAGATTTTTCATAATTTATTTCTAAGTTCTTTCATCTTTCTTCAGAGTATTTCAACGCAAATTTTTCTCCCTGCACTGATCTCTGATCTCTTTACAAGTTCTATCAATTCCATTCCTAAGTTTCTTATATAACATTTTTCTTTTTCTGTTTTCACATTTTTCCACTTCTTTCATTTAGAAAAAAGAACCAAGGAAGCCATGGAAACCAAGAAAACAAGAAGGTTTTGGTTTTTTTGATGGCTGCCTTGGTTCTTTTTCTTAGTGCCTATTATTTTTTTTGACAGCTGAGGTTACGATAGTTTGAAACTATTGTCATTCTTCTTCAACTGTAATTTTTATGATTTTAGTAACTTGTATTTGTTGTTCAATATTCTTTTGAAATTTTGAAGTTTTCCAATATTTTCCAATAATTCTAAATTCCAGCGTGGTTTTCTTTTTGTTTTTGCAATTTTTTCCATTTTAATTTGTAGTTCATGATGAGTAAGTTATGTTTTGGATTTGGAACAGCTCCTGGATATGCAATAAATTTTTTAACTTGATTTTTGTAACTTTGTTTCACCAAGGTAAAATCAATCTGATACTTGTCAGATATATCGTCTTCTTTTGGATACTTGATTCCACGTGATTGTAATAATATAGTTTTCCTGGTCACAGCAATTGATAACGCTTGTACCTCTTACGTTTCTTTTATGAAGCCCAAAATTTCCTATTTGTTGTATCCTTTATTTGTTCTCTAACTATAGAATTCCAATTCTCCATCAATATAATATTGTCAAGTGGTTTTATGTTTTTTCTTAGTTCATCTTTTAATATTGAATTGATACATTCTATTACGGTATCTTCATGTGAGGTTGTAGGCATATAAATCTGAAAAAGGGCATTATCTATGGGGTTGTTGCAAGTCTTATCATTATTCATTAAATAGTTTTTATCGATTAAAGTTTTAAACGATTCTTTATCCAGTATAAAGGCTACTCCTGTTTGACCTTTTAAACTTCCTGAATGGACGATGTGGAATTCATCACTTTAATATTCTCCTTCTGATTTTAACGGTGTTCCCTATGATAATCTCAGGAGGTTAATACTTAATTTTTTCATTTCTAGTTTGATATTTTCAAGTTTTCCAGGTTGTAATAAAGTCCTGATATCCCACATTGTTATATTTTTAAAAGGATTTAGTTTGTTGTCGATCTGAGAAGCCTTGTTTCCCCTCCTGTCGGAGCCTGGCACATTTGTCTTCCAAGATCCCAGTTTTGCCAATCTCATGTTCCATTGGTTTATCTTATCGTTTAATTTCATAGACCTCCATACCTGGGAAAATAATGTGATAGTCTCCCCTTGATTTCCGTATTGCAATACGAAAATCATTCAAGGTGTTCCATCCATGACATTAGATATCTGGTGCAGAGCCTCGCCTATGACATTCATCATTGGTCTCGATCAGTATTGCTGATGTCAGAGACGATGTCAGTGTTGCTGCCCAATGCCATGGCCCTCGGATTTAGGGCGCCGAGAACTCGCCAAGTCACAGTGGTGTCATAAGACTTTGTTGGTTTCTACTGTCAATTGACGATCGCTAATTTAAGCTCTTTGAGATATCACCTAGTTAATATCTGGTCTCAACTTTTAGTGTGTTTAGATTAAATGCACATAGAAAATTCATTGACTCTGGCGCAGGCCAACACATGAGTTGTTTTTTTTATTATTATTTTTAAGCTTATTTCTTGCTTTTAGTTTAGTTTTATGGAGGTACCCAATTTTTTATTATTGATATTACATCAGTGTATTCTTTTTTTTGGAATGTTTGGAGAAAAATGAAAAATTATGTAAATTCGAAATGATGATTTGCAAGTGATGTCATAAATTTTACCGTAATCTAGAAGATATCAAAGTCGACTAACGATGAAAACTACAAATGGAAATTAAGCTAGGATCAGTTTTATCGTTGTAAGATTTGATTTACACTAAAGGAAATGGAAATCCCAAGATTAGTCCAGCGAATAGAGGAGGGCTATCTTACAAAAGGTCCGGTAGTTCTAATTTTTTGATATGTTGTCTACGATGGTTAGTAAGTGTTTAAAATGCAAAATGCACAATTCCCCCTCCGCGCCCACCGCCATCGTAAAAAAAAACGAAAAAAATCGGCACTTTCTTTAGATTCGTTTATATCTTCTTTTTGGTGCATTTTAGCTCCACAAGAGTTCTACTCAATGTTGGAGAGAATACAATTTCCTGCAATTTAGTTTTTAAATTTTGTTTCTAAGACTGATAGTTACGGAGATATGCACTTTTTGAAAAAATAATAACGCACTTCTCGGAAATTTGCTCATGAGGCAGGTACTATTTCACTTGAATACCTACTGGTGAGAGGGGATGTTCAATTTCAAATAACCTACCACCGCAGCAGATACATTTTTCAAAGATGCATTTATTTAAACAAAGTAAGAACAAAAGGCAGTAATAATCATACAAAAATCGGTATTAATTGAACTAAAAACTGAAAAGAAAACAAATTTACATGTGCTTCGATCGTTTTGTAGGTGGTGAGTTAATGAAGTTGTGGTCTTCATTTTCGTCAAATAGCGAAGTTACTACATCGGCGTCATCTTCGTCGTCGACGAGAACCTCATTCTTGTTGTCACATTCTTGGCCAGCACAGAATTTGCTAAGGGCGGAACAATTGAGGCCCGCCTATCTATAGCCACACGCCCCCTTACAGCCAGTTGTGCATCTGCATGAGATGTTCTTAGGCAGGTTTGGAGGAGCAGCGTCTCTACTCATCCTGATGGGCTCCAGTCCTAGAGCTCTTCTACACCAGTCCCACTCGATCGGGTCTTTGACAATCCCCATCCACTCCATGACCTGGTGGTATGTCCTCAGGAAGTGGAAATGTGCTGCGTCAGTGATCGGAGGTAGTTTAGCCAGATTGAGCTTGGTGTTACGGGTATTGAAATTGCTGTGACTAATGGAGCTCAACGACTGTTCACTATTGCCACCGTACAGGGATACCAAGATTTTCTCCCCTGCTGCTGAAATTTCTAGCAGGGTCCCCGAACCTCTCTGCCTGCTCCAGCAATGATGGGTCTTTCCTAAAAAGTTGGCAGAATTTATTCTTTCCACAAATGTTTGAAGTGGTGTTGCAGCCCGATATTGCGTGCAGGAGCAAAATAAAGCTTTGGAGTTGTACTTGTAGGAGGAGACGTCTGGCTGTTTCCCTCTCGCTGGCTTTTTTGAGGTAGATATTGTTGACCGAAGGTGTTGTGGCAGTCAGCAGGACGAGCAAGTCAATGGCTTCCCCGATAATGATGACAGCGTCGTACATGGGGAGAGGCATTTAGCTGTGGCAACTATCAACCTGTCAGCATCTTCGGAAGCTTGGTCTGTGGCGATGTTTGACGCTTGCATTTCATTGGAGAGCAGCTTCACGAATCGGTCCTTGTTACCCTCATTGGCCAGGAACTTAGGTTACTGAGGTGTGGTGTTGACAGTTGTTTTGTCAAACACTACGTCTGATGATGAGTTTGCGTTGTACCTTCTTGCATGATCCGTTCCTTGATGTGTTGGTTACGCGGAAAAATGCTGAATTTAGTACTCAGGTTTATATGAAACCTGCTTCTTGCGATTTAACGTTAAATTATGATTCGCAATGCCCATTTTCATTGAAAATTAACATTGTTAACATGGCGGTCATTAGAGCGTTTACAATCTCCAGTTCGTACGATCTTTTCGAAGCGGAAATTCGTGAAATTCGGGATATCCTTCGTTCAAACAATTATCCCCAGCTTTTTCTAGACAAATTCAAAGTTCCGCAGTCCGATGTATTTACAATCCTCCTCGTAAATTAAGTAATCATAATGTTTTATATGTTTCTGTCCCTTTCCAGGGTTCTATTTTTCCGGCTTTAGCTAAAATTCTGCGACCATACGGAATTTGTTTAAACTTCATCTATTATGTTTGCTTTAGCTTCGGCTATCAATAATAAAGTTACAAAAACATGTGATAATCCCAAGGGGGTGTATTGCTCAGCACAGCTATGCCTTCCTTTCAAATGATCTCAATTATTTGACTATTAAACATGTTTCGGATACGGGACACAGGATTGACTATGATAACCCGTTGAAATTGGCGCATGAGTCTAATGACCTTTTACGTAAATGTAAAGAGTCTTTGTTTATTTTATCTGACCCCGATTGCTACAATGACTCCATTTCTGTCAGAACAATATATTATTATGGATTCTCCAAAAAAGAAAAAGATATTGATTTTTAGGCGTGACCTTGTAATGTCATTCGCCACCAGCCTCCCCCCCCCCCTTCTCCCCCCCCCCCTTTTTTTTATTTTTTATTTCTTTCCATACAGATTTTGCGGTTGTCGCAATTCCGGTTGCAGAGGTCTCAGCATCTACATGTAGCCAAGAGCTGGAGTTTTCAAGCGTCATTTCCGGTTCGTTCACTTACCCTACTGATGCCTCAGCATGCACATGCAACCAGGGATGGAATTCTGTTCATCATTTCCGGTCCTTCCACTCAGCCCAAGTGATATTCCTTTGTTTCCTGAGTCACGGTTTACAATTTTCACCGACAGGGGTCCTTTCCATCGCATCACCTGACGATTGCCTCATTTTCATTGAGTTTTCTGTGTATTTAAGTCACCTGTAGATCTTTGTTATTTCACTTATAAATGAACAGCTAGCTGTTCGAAACATCTCAGATTTTAATGTGTTTAAATGTTTTTTAAATTTTATTATGTCTATTGAGTTATTATATTGTAATCAGTTTTAACGTCACAACTCACATGATGCGCATGCAGAGCCCTATGAAACACCATCCTCTTCAGTACCCACTGTAGTCACCGCCACGTTCAATGCAGGCGTCCACAAGCGCATGCATCCGATCGTAGAGATGTCGGATGATTTTCCACGCTTATACTGTCAGATGGCAGGTTGCGGATAGCCCGGAGCCGTCGTCCAATCACATCCGACACTTGCTGTATTGAGGCAAGATCTGGGTAATACGTTAACATCTCGAAGAACACGTAAAGTTGCAGCTTCGGTATACGGACGGACGTTATCCTGTTTAAACAGCCCCTCTCTCACTACCCTTGATGAACGATAGAACAAGAGGTTCGATTCTGATGTAAACGTTCACCATATAGTGTCAGGGTTAAGTACCAGGGAGATCCTGTTTTGTTAGAAATCCCTCCACATACAGTAAAATAATTCAACTTTCGATGGAACTGTTTTATTATTCATTTTAATAAAATACTTTTAGAAAGCTGGCAAAATGTATCACAATTGACCCTCATACTTTAAATTACCAAAAAAAAATTGATCAATGAATCTTGCTGTACTTGGCGTGGTCGAGATTAACCTTTATGACCTTTTTCCATGTAATTGTATCTTCTGCAATAAAATGAACAGACTAACTTCTCCTTTATTCGAAATTAGCGGAGAACTCCTACACAGTATCCCAATTTCCAAATCAGTAAAATGAATGCCAAACTGCTAACGCTTCTTTTACTGATGATTGACAACCGCTCTGAGAGCTGGGCAAACGCTATGTACTGGCTGATCCAAGTTAAAGAGGAGGTGTTTAAAAACTACTGGACTAATCGCAACTATATTCGTACACATACAGTCCTGAGCATTCTGTTTCCATTTCTGAAGAAGAAAAATAGTTCAAATTTCAGCCGCTAAGGTAAGTTGTGGCGCTGCTGTCTCCGCAATTTGCATATTTTGAACAACTATAAAAGGAGTAACAAAAGCATTTTTTACATATTCATGACTAGTCATGAAGCTCACTTTACCGAATCTCGTATTACTTGTTAAACTCTTCTATTAACGATGCTTCTGCTGCACTTAAGGAACTTCGGCAGTTGAAAGATTTATATAGAGAACCAATGACGATTACTCATCTTCGAAAATGAGTTTTCGTTTTGAAGAGACACTATGTGTTGCTGTAAAACTTTCGGATGAGGACGCAAGTGAAGTGGACTGCAGAGAACAGACGACGTTGTAACTGTAGTAGTGGAAGAGGGAATCTCAAATGTACATGTGCAATATCATAGGAATTGGATTTCCCGTATATGACAGTGTGGAGAGTTCTGCGAAATGTCTTGAGGTTGTACTCCTACAAATTATCCCACAGTCGACAATTGGTTTCTGGTGATTGTGAAATGCGAATATTTGCTTTGAATTCGTTGCTCGGATGATATGGATGATGCATGGCCTTTGCTAATACTGTGGAGGCTCATTTTCAGTTGAATGATGCTGTAAACACTCATAACTGCCTTATTTGGTCTGACAGTAATCTACACGTTCATCAAATCTCATTACATTCACCAAAGGTAACGGTTTGATGTGGCTTCACGGCATCTTTTATCAATGGTCCTTATGCTCCAATCAAATTACGCTCAAAATGATCTCTCGAGGAAAAGTTTTGAGCTAGTTTTGATTTTTCCATTTTCTATGTTTTTTGGGGTGCTGAATCCGAATCTGAGGTTTGCGAACAAAATTTCGTGACGCAACATAAAAAAAATGCAAAAAAAGGTAAAAAATCTCGTTATTTGGAGTTTTTTTCCTTAGAACTCGAAAACTATCAACTTTTCGTAAATAACCTCCTTATTCAAAATCAAAGTACATAAAATTTCCTGCAAATTTCACTATTTAGGTTTTTTTCTCTGACAAACCGTTCGGGCGGAAGCGCTAGTTGAAAATTGGCATATTTTGTTGGTCTCCGCAAAAACCCACGTTTTCCACTCCACAACTCTAATCTATTATTAAAGGCTGGCAATTAAGAAATTCCTCCCAGTTCTCTGCACATATCTTATGTAGATCGTATATGTAACGGTATAGGTCAGTTTTTCACAAATTACATAATGTTAAAGTTATTTAATGAAGTCCGAAATTATACAAAGTCAGTTACAGAAAAGGTAAAATTCCAAAAAAAAAATCTTGAAAAATTATGACAAATTATTATATTATATTACATATTCCTTTCCTTTCATCGACTTTGGCCAACTAAGGACCACGGGCTAGCTATACCTGACAACGTCAGGGTGAGACTAGGAAATTCAAGAAGGGGGAGGAGATTTCACATCTCGTCCAGAAATAACCCTGAGATAGTAAGTCCCAGGGGAGAAACGGACGAAACACAGAAGAAGAAAGAAACAGCCATGCCCACGCCGGGATTCGAACCCAGGTTCTAACACAACAGCCACACGGCAGACCGCCGTCTAGACCACTCGGCCATGCAGGAACCAGCGATCCTCACTGGTGAAAGCTTCGATACTTCTCTCTTCGGACTCTGGGTGGAGACCTTCTCATGCGACAGGTTTGTCGCCAAAACCGAACTGTCTCACATTGGCAGAACTCCCCATGATATCCCCGAGTCCGGCCTCGACATCATCTCTGGAACGGTTGACTATCCTCAGAGGTGATGAAGAAACCGGACCACGAGTTCAGATAGAGTCTACCTCTAGGAGGGAATAGTTAAGGAAAAAACGCCAGGTAACAATATCATCTGCAGATTACGAGCGGTTACCACCCGAGGATGTTTCACCAGCCATAGGTGTGAGAAATTGTGGTGTGGCACCTGGAGTGATACCGCGATTGAACAAACTCGAATGAAGTCAATGAAGACAAGTGGTGGTCTCACTCATGGCCGTGGAGTAACTGCAGATGTTGTGACAAGATGGACACAAGGGATGACAGCACTGCACTAAGTACAGGTGTTGTCGCAGATGAGAGGATCAACTGCCACTTGTCCAAGGAGATGGGCATGAAAAGGTATACAGCGCATTGTTGGTGCTGATTTTCAAGCTGAAAAATTCAAACGAAGCGAAAGAGTGCAGTCTCTTGCGATCATGAACAGCTTTATTCATATACAAGGCAGGGCTGTAGTTATCAATCCAACCACACTTTTACAACGAATGACCATCGTGAAACATCTAGATGAGGAGCTGCAAGAATTTGTGCGTTACGAACTTAGCCCCTACCCTCTACCCTCTCTCTCTTTTCGAGGAGCATGGGATAAGGACAGGAACAACACCGAGCTTGTATAGGGCTTTTGCACCGACTGAACAGACGGACTTGAACGATGCAAAATATGTCATCTACGGAGGGTTTTTATTACACCGGGTCAAAAATAGTAACATTGTGGATGCAGGAAGGCAGGCCTCCATTGCTCTCCGATCTGCACATCGTGCGAAGGGCTGTGTGAAAATGTCGAGCCCCCGGAAGACAGCATTGACATAGACGAAGAAGAGACAGAAGAAAGAGACCGAGAGCAGACTGAAGAAAGATGCTTACACGATGCGGAAGGTATGTCTAATCTCACAATCTACACTCATTATCAAAAAAAAAACGGCGCACCTAGAAGGTGTTGTCCGATTGTAATGAAATTTCGTATGCAAAGACATTGGGACCGCCCATGCAAATGATTAAATTTTGGTGTCCAATGAATGAATAGCGAGAGCTAAAGCGCATCGGAACTGCGCACTCAGCAGGTATATATAAGAAGCGATTCTCAATTTGATGGTCAAAATTTCTGTTGCATTGTGAGTTAGGATACCTTTCAACGACTGAAAAAATGTCTCGCCGCAAGATTCGAGCTCATTACGTGCAACTGTCAGAGTTTGAAAGAGGTCGTATCATTGGATTGAATGAGGCAGATTGGGCAAATCGGAGAATCGCTCGTCATATGGGTCGAAGTGATGCTGCGATTAGAAGATGCTGGCAGGAATGGGTGGACAACGGCAGATTTCAGCGTCATGAAGGTAGTGTCGACCTAGGGCCACAGCAGAGCGGGAGGATAGAGTGATTGTCAGATCAGCTGTCACAGCGCCTGAATCACTGTTATCAACCATCAGACGTGCGACCCGTACACGAGTGTCCACCATGACCATTCACAGACGGCTGAAAGAGCGACATCTACGCTCGTACCGACCGCTACGCCACCTGCCACTCACGTCTGCACACCGTCGGACCAGATTACAGTGGTGCTTGGCTCGATCCGGTTGGAATGATGCTGACTGGGGACGTATAGTGTTTAGCGACGAATCCCGCTTCCAACTGTGTCCTGACGATCGTTGCAGACATGTCTGGAGACGCCCAGGGCAGCGTGCCGATCCAGCTTACACTATAGCACGCCACACAGGCACTCAACCAGGAGTTATGGTCTCGGGTGCCATTTCCCTTGATAGCCGGACCCCTTTGGTCCTCATTAGCGACACACTTACAGCACAGCGGTACATCGACGACATTCTGAGACCTGTTTTGCTACCCTTCCTTTTGCAGTACCCTGGTCTTATTTCTCAGCAAGATAATGCCAGACCACATACGGCACATGTTGCTACGACCTGTCTTGCAGCTTGTGAAAAACTTCCTTGGCCAGCCAGATCCTCAGATTTCACTCCAATCGAGCATGTCTGGGATATGATGGGAAGGCGACTGCATCCACCAGGGAATGTTGATGATCTAGCCCGACAATTGCAGCAAATTTGGCAAGAAATACCGCAGGAGACCATCAGGGACCTTTATCACTCTATGCAACGTCGTGTGGCAGCTTGCATTCAGGGTAGAGGTGGGTCAACACCTTATTGAGCTCGTTACTTTGTAACTCTTTAACTCTGAAACAAATCATTCAATTTGTCTGAAAGTTTAATCATTTTCTATTCTGTACCTAATCTTCCTCTTCACCAATTTTTGTCTCCAACAGACAACTCCTTCTAGGATCGTCGTTTTTTTTGTTAATGAGTGCATTTCGTAATCATATCTCCAAGATATGATCACAAGTTGTTGTTTTCTCACCACCTCTTTCATTTTCAGATGCGCAAGCCCCGTCGCTGACCATAAAATAACCCGATCCTGTGCCAGGACCCGTCGCCTTCAACGAACTTCATCCAGGACCCTCTAAACGACAACGGCTAATATAATTTTAGTTCATAAAATAAGACACTATATAATAATATGTAATATCCGTTCCTGCATGGCCGAGTGGTCTAGACGGCGGTCTGTCGTGTGGCTGTTGTGTTGGAACCTGGGTTCGAATCCCGGCGTGGGCATGGCTGTTTCTTTCTTCTTCTGTGTTTCGTCCGTTTCTCCCCTGGGACTTACTATCTCAGGGTTATTTCTGGACGAGATGTGAAATCTCGTCCCCCTTCTTGAATTTCCTAGTCTCACCCTGACGTTGTCAGGTATAGCTAGCCCGTGGTCCATAGTTGGCCAAAGTCGATGAAAGGAAAGGAATATGTAATATAATATAATAATTTGTCATAATTTTTCAAGATTTTTCTTTGGAATTTTACCTTTTCTGTAACTGACTTTGTACAATTTCGGACTTCATTAAATAACTTTAACAGTATGTAATTTGTGAAAAACTGACCTGTACCGTTACATGTACGATCTACATAAGATATGTGCAGAAAACTGGGAGGAATTCCTTAATTGCCAGCCTTTCATAATAAATTAGAGTTGTGAAATGGAAAACGTGGGTTTTTGGGGAGACTGACAAAATACGCCAATTTTCAACTAGCGTTTCCGCCCGAACGGTTCGTCGGAGAAAAAAAAACTAAATAGTGAAATTTGTAGGAAATTTTATGTACTTTCATTCTGAATAAGGAGATTATTATCGAAAGTTGTTAGTTTTCGACACTGTGATTTTTGGCTGTGGAATCCTTAAAATCCTCGTTTATGAAGACAATGTTCCGGCTTTAGCTGTGTTAAAAGACATATGGTACAACTCAACTCATGTCAATTGTAGTCTGTTGTCGAGTGTGTTGTGCAGCGAATGCAAGTTGTAGAGAAAGATGGAGGGCACGTGAAACCGTATCTGTAATATTGTTACCTGTCGTTTTGGACCACTCCCCTTCAGCGGAGACGACTCGATCCACCCAATCTATCTCTATCTAGTCGACCGTTCCAGAGCCTCGTTCAAGGCAGTCTGCGCCCATAAAACGAGACACAGAGTGCCTGGTTGGAGCCCAACCAGGAAGGTCTCCAATTGGAGCAGAGCGTTCGAGAACGGGCTTGGGCAGGAGCCCAGAAGGAAGGTCTCTACCCGAAACCAGAGAATTGAGTTAGTTTTGTGGCTCTCAGCCACTAGAGGGTCTCCGGCCAGGAGATAGAATGTAGCAGAAAAAGTTTGTTGGGCAGCCGCCCCAGAGAGAAGTCAATTAGAGCCGAGCCAGGTGTATCCATTAGACAGAAGACTGGGAAGAAACGACGCCGAGACGTCAGCGATTGTCTCAGGATACTACCGGGGACGGGTACTGCAATCTCCCCGCCAAGATTTATGCAGCCCCTGCATACCTCGGAACTTCTATCTTCACACTTCAACTCTTCTAACCTCGAATGGTAGAACGATGCAGGCCCTACGAAGCAAGGGAGTTGTTTTCTCGACTGTCCAGTTACTCTTCTTCTCTCTCTTGCTAAACGAGTAAATTCTCCTTTTAGCTTTTTGGTCTGTCTTGATACCATTCGCTGACTCGAAATGGTGCGGACTCGAAATGCTCAGGAACAAGATACTGCCCTAACGCCTCCCGTAGATCTTTGAAAGCCAACTCTGCATGTTGAAATGCTAACTCTGTATCTTCTAACGAGTTCTTCTTTAACTCCTCCTTAAACCGCCTTTCTTCATTTCTTTCTCTTACTAACTCTTGCATTTTTATTTTCTTTAGCCTTCGTTTTTCGTCTGCTTCGTGTTTTCTTAGAGGCTCTTCTTGGCATCTTATTTTCTTCTCCTCCTGCTGTCTCAAGTCTTCCTCTCGTCTTCGCTTTTCTTCTTCTAGAAGCCTTTTCCTTTTTTCTCTTCTTCCAGAATACGCTTCATTTCTTCTTGCTTAGTTCTTTCTTCTTCCTGAATTTTAGCCAATTCTTCGTGCCTTCTTTCTTCTTCTTCTTGAATTCTACGTAGCTCTTCTAACCGTTTCCTCTCTTCTTCTTCTTGAATTTTACGTAGCTCTTCTAGCTGTTTTCTTTCTTCTTCTTCTTGAATTCTGCATAATTCTTCTTGCATTTTCCTTTCTTCTTCAATTCTACTTAATTCTTCTTGCATTCTCCTTTCTTCTTTCATTCTACGGAATTCTTCTTGAATTCTCTTTTCTTCCTCTTCTTGAACTCTACGTAATTCATCTTGCCTTTTCTTTTCTTCCTTTTTCTGCATCCTACATAACTCTTTGAGCCTTTTTTTTCCCTTTTTTCGAATTCTACCCAGTTCTTCTAGCCGTTTCCTCTCTTCTTCTTCAATTCTCTCCATTTCCAAGCAAACCTCCGCTTCCCACTTGGGACAGAAGGCGACCACATGTCCCGGTACCCCGCAAAAGTTACACCTCCTAGGATTCCGCTTTTGCGGTAAAACCTCTTCAGGAATGGTGGCCATAGAACGACTTTTATCCGTCCGAGTTTCGCGTCCAAGCGAATACTTTACTTCGTCTATCCCATCTAATGCATGCTCTAGTGAACAACTAAACTCAAATTCACTCTTTATGGCTTCCATATGTTGGCTCCAGGTAGCCGACTGGTTCTGAAAACGTAAGTAACTATGCCATGCTTTGGCGGCGCCCTCTAAGCACTCATTGAGAAATGCTTTTGCTACTTTTGGAGTCCAGTTATAAAACTCTTTCACTTCATTTATGGCAATCAGAAATTGCTAGAGGTCTTCTCCATTTTTCCCACTGTACCTCAAGCCTGGAATGTACGGGAATAATTGTCCACTTGGTTGGAACGGAAACTCCATCACAACTAATCTTTTCTGAATGTCCCACTGTTGTCTCTGTTTTAGCTCATGCAACGTCGCATCCCCATTCGGGTGCCAAAAATGCTACCGAGCTTTTATATAGGTTCGGTGGCGGAGGGGAACAGAATGCGACGGGAGCCAGGTAATTAAAAACCTCAGAGACTTAATTATTTTAGATTAGTGATCAAATACAGTTAACTCAAATAACGAAAGAGTTTTGCAGTTAGGCTGACTTCTCCACAGTCTTCTAACGGCTAGCGGTCTTCTCAGGTTTCTACCGGGAATGGGTGCTGTTGTCTCGGCGTCTTTTCTTCCCAGTCTTCTGTCTAACGGATACACCTGGCTCGGCTCTAATTGACTTCTCTCTGGGGCGGCTGCCCAACAAACTTCTTCTGCTACACTCTATCTCCTGGCCGGAGACCCTCTAGTGGCTGAGAGCCACAAAACTAATTTAATTCTCTGGTTTCGGGTAGAGACCTTCCTTCTGGGCTCCTGCCCAAGTCCGTTCTCGAACGCTCTGCTCCAATTGGAGACCTTCCTGGTTGGGCTACTGCCCACAGCCGAACTGAAGTTCAGGCGCTCTGTGTCTCGTTTTATGGGCGCAGACTGCCTTGAACGAGGCTCTGGAACGGTCGACTCGATAGAGGTAGATTGGGTGGATCGAGTCGACTCCGCTGAAGGGGAGTGGTCCAAAACGACAGGTAACAATATTAACGTGATTCTGCATGTGATTGCAATGAGCTCGATAACTTTTTTTACCGATATTTGTAAAATAAGTTAGGCAATATGCAAATTATGAAAATAGAAGCACCACAATTCATCTTTAGCGGCCGAAATTTGATCTACTTTTTTTTTTCTTCAGAAATCGAAACCGCATACTCAGGACGAAATTAGGCTGTGTTTCGATCAGTAGTTTTTCTTAGAGTTTATCTTAGTTTTTTTAGAGAGGTCTAAACATCTCCTGTTTAATAATAACAATGGGCGAGACCAAATTATTTACCAGTGACATCCTGGAACAGCTATTTCACGCTCGTTGGCGATCATCAGCCAGGAGAAGTCTCCGTACTGAGGCTAGTATGAACAATACATCGGAAGCGCAGTGGTGGTGCCTCTTTAATTTGGATCATTTGGTGTAATATCTTTTAATATAAATATAAAAATAAAAAAAAAGCAATGCAGACTTTTGAATTAAATTTTTAAAGCAAAGAGAATTAAACAAAACTTTAAAAGTTCAACAGTTTTTGGAAACTAAATAAGAAAACACTGAATATAGTGAAGTTATTGGTTTCGCTCATTATTTTACAAGCAATGAAATGGAAGACGTTTTCCTAAATAGTGATGCTTGCAATGAAAACCACTACAAATTCTACAAAAAAGCTAGAAAATGGTCTGTAACCAACTAAAGAGCTCCCGATTGAAAAGTCAACGAAAATT
The DNA here is from genome assembly GCA_023159025.1 of Thereuonema tuberculata. Taxonomy (NCBI): domain Eukaryota; kingdom Metazoa; phylum Arthropoda; class Chilopoda; order Scutigeromorpha; family Scutigeridae; genus Thereuonema; species Thereuonema tuberculata. The sequence goes on from JAFIDM010000001.1 coordinate 156,357,040, forward strand.
ACAAAAATGTGGCAAGAGCTTAACGTGAGTAGACTTAATTTTATACTGATAGACGATAACATACATGGCAAGATAAAAATGTAATATATTTACAATTAAAAAACAGCTAGTTTCGCTGTGGATATGCTGAAGCCTCTTCAGGCAATATATTACAATTAAAAAAGGTCCAAATTTAAACAACTCTTATCAGAAACAATTTACGTAAATCAAGAAGGTGGTGAGCGGAAGATGACGTAGGCGGATCTAGTTGGTTCATGCAAATGAGGAAGATCTATTGGTAACAGGGTGACTGGAGTTGGCCGTGGGGCTGGTTTCAATTCATAACATGGATTGAAGAGCAGATCCCACAGCATGGAATAGGCTAGACCATGAGTCGGACTTCAAAGCAGGAAGCAGATTCTGACAAATAGAAAAACAAAAAAAGCATACAAACTAACATATAAAAATATAAAAATAAATAAGTAAATAAGTAAATAAATAAATGAACTTCAGAAAAACTAAAAATAAAAAAATATACTTCTTATTATTTCTTTTATATTAGCATTCACTGTTGTAAACCATATACATAATGGATTTAACAGAAATGTTATCATTGTAACAGTTTTTTATTTGCTAGAATATGCGCAGTTTCTTTGCATCTTCTAGTGAAAGTGGCAGTAGATCTTGTTAAGATAATGGGTTTGTTAGTGTCTATTTGGTGACCTGTTTGTATTGTTTAGTTCATATCTTTGGTGTGCAAGGTCTGAGAGTCGTTTATAGAGGGGTCTGGATGTCTTTCCTATATATAGACAAGGACATTGGTTACAAGGAATCCCATACACGACTCCATGTTCTTGTAAAGTCTTTCTAGGTGGGTGTTGTCAGAAGTTTTTGGATAGAATTAGAAGCTCTGGTAGTGCCTGATACATCCAATGGTTTTAAAAGCTTCGCAATGCGATGAAAAATTTGAGGATGAAAGGGAATGGAAAGGTAACCTGTAATATTCAATTTCTTCGGCTCCTGGATGGAATTGTTATATATGCTATTGCAAATGTGTCTGAAATGGTAATTTATGAAGTGCTGAGGATAATTGTTGTTTCATAAAATCTGATAAATGTTCGAATAAGGATCTAGAAGAATTTAAATTAAAAGGTAGTTGAAGCGACATATTAAGAATATTAGTTTAAGTATATTGAAGTACATTAGAATTATAATTAACAGAAATACCAGTAAAGATGCATTTATGAAGCACGGTGGTAGCTACAGATGTTGCTCCCCTTTTGATGACAATGTCCAGAATGATAACATTTCTGTTAAATCTATTATTGCATATGGTTTACAACACTAAATGCCAATATTAAAGAAGTAATAAGAAATATATTCTTTTAATTTATTTTAATTTCATTTATGCATTTATTTATTTAATTATTTTTATTTTTTATATGTTAGTTTGTACGCTTTTTTTTTGTTTTTCTATTTGTCAGAATCTGCTTCCTGCTTTGAAGTCCGACTCATGGTCTAGCCTATTCCATGCTGTCGGATCAGCTCTTCAATCCATGTTATGAATTGGAACCAGCCCCACGGCCAACTCCAGTCACCCTGTTACCAATAGATCTACCTCATTTGCATGAACCAATTAGATCCGCCTATGTCTTCTTCCGGTCACCACCTTCTTGATTTACGTAAATTGTTTGTGATGATCTGTTTCTGAGTTGTATAAATTTGGATCTTTCCTAATTGTAACATATTGCCTGAAGAGGCTGCAGGATATTCACAGAGAAACTAGCTGTTTTTTAATTGTAAATATTTTTATCATATTTTTATCTTGTCATGTGTGTTATCGTACATCAGTATAAAAAAAAAATAATTATACAAATTTGACGGCTCCTCTTATTTACTTCTTGTTCAAAAAGTTGTTTTCAATAAAATATTCGTAAAATAGATAGAATTTCATGAAGAATGAAAAAAAAGAAAAAACAATCCGAAGCGAAAATAATAAAGATGATGTAATGAATAATTAAAGTATTATTAGAATAAAATAATAAGCCAACATACAAATTAAAATTTAAAAAACATTTAACACATTAAAACGACATGTTTCGATCAGTTAGCTGATCATTTACAAGTAAATTCCAATAGATAAAGGCGGTTTAAGTATAGGAATAAATCGATGAAAAAGAGGCAGTAATCAGGTGCTCCAACTGGAAAGGATATCGTTGTATTTTCATGGATCTCACGGGTCAGCTGCAAAAGACCTTGTGCTGATATTCAGTAAAGAATTCCGCTCTATTGGTCTTCCGAGTAGCCATCTGAAGGGCAGGATTTGCAGCTGCTGTAAATGCAAAACTGCTTGTACGAGGGTGGTTTGATAACTTCTCGGAACGGAATAGAAAAAAAGTACGTACGTCACTGAAACTTTTTTATTTTTCAATGTAGTCTCCTTTGTCTGCACTTTGTCCAACGATGTTCCAATGCTTTGATTCCATTTTGAAAATGAGGTTCCTCAAGGCCTGCAAAATACCCGTCAACTTCAGCTATCAGTTCTTCTTTTTGAAGAGAATCTCCGTCCACCAAGGAAAATTTTCAGCTTTGGGAAGAGATGGAAGTCTGACGGAGTCATATCAGGCGAATACGGTGGGTGTGGCAACAATTCATACCTTAGTGCGTGTTCGTTTGCCATGGCGACGGCACATGTGTGCGGGCGTGCATTGTCTTGATGGAAGATAACTTTCTTCTTTGCTAAACATGGCCTTTTTTCGCGTATCTGTTGTTGTAATTGATCCAGGAGGTTAGCATAGTATTCTCCATCAATTGTTTTCCCGCTGGGGAAATAATCTACACACAGAATCCCCTTCACATCCCAGAACGCTGATGCCATGACCTCTCCGACCGAATGAATTGTCTTTGCTTTCTTTGGTGGCGGAGAATCAGCATGTTTCCACTGCTTTGACTGTTGTTTTGTCTCTGGGGTGTAGTAGTGGACCCAAGTTTCATCTGTGGTCACAAAACGGAGTAAAAAAACCTGTTCGTTTCTCCTAAAACAAGCCAAGCATTGTTCCGACTTATCCATTCTTATGCGTTTTTGATCCAGCGTCAAGAGTCGCGGCACCCATTTTGCAGATATTTTTTTTCATATGTAATTTTTCAATTAAAATGTGATATATCCTTTCAGATGACATCTGGCAAGCTTGAGCAATCTCTCGCACTTTCAATCGGCGATCCTCAATTACCATTTTGTGCACTTTTGCAATGATATCTCGGGGAGTGGCACATCTTGGTCGACCACTGCGTGAATCATCATCTAAGCTCTCCCGACCGAATTTAAATTCGTTTGTCCACTTTGCAACAGTTGAATATGAAGGAGCAGAGTCCCCCAGTGTATTCTGGAAATCGGCAAGAATGTCCTTTGCTTTCATACCCTTCTTTACGAAGTACTTAATCAATGCTCGAATCTCGACTTTTTCCATTGTCGCAAATCACTACGCGGGAACAACAATAGAGCCACGTAACCCCCACAGCTGTCCTCCAAGAGCACTGACGGGACACGTGTTTACAGGCAACAGTTGAATGATTATCACGTGAACAACTCGTGGCGCTAGCGCTGACCTCTGGTGGTGATTCCGAGAACTTATCAAACCACCCGCGTATCTAGGATACTGGAAAGTTGTCCCCATTATCTTTTTAGATCAGGCTTTGCTTCTGGAATTATATTACTTTCGGATCTGGTACACTTAATGCTAAGTTCTTCGTACTATCTGACCAAGTAGTATTTCCTTACACTTTTTGGGTGGGCATGTTAATAGCCATTTCTGGTATTCTAGTTTGGCCAAACCTCCACGACCCCTATCTCATATTGGGCTTATATCAGCTGTTCTTCAAGCAGGCTCATTTGAAGGGGCATATGTGGCAGATGGCACTCTAGCATTCTTCCTCCTTCTCTTCTCTACATAACTGAGTGTGTTTGCATTATGAGTTTCTTTCTATATATTATGAGTTCCTTTCTATGTTCCTGTTCTGAGTCACTTGTTTGAGATTCAGGAGGTTCTTACGAAGACCATCCCTTTGCTAAAGAACCAAACTGTAATTTGCTCGATTTCGTGATCAGGAGTAGATATAATCCTAGGGGATAGCCTCCCACAGAAATTTCTCATCTCTTTCTTCAAAAACCTTTTTTTTCATTAAAAAATGTGGTTGGAACATTTATTCACATACTATTGGCATAAACACTTTATTATTCTATTTTCAAACCTAGGAAGAAAGCAGCTACCTTCACAACCATCATACAGTTGCTGCCTTTATGAAGTGCGAAAACCTAAGATGGCAATTAATCATAGTTAGCAATTAGTCTAGCATCTCCAAAAGCACAGCCACTATGCACTGAAAAATTGTATTTTTTGTTCAATGCTGATTAGCTCAAATATCGATGATTTATAGATTTCTTGCGATTTTACAAATTTAGGGTTTTTCAAGGACAACTATAACTTAATTTTAAATCTGTATATACTTCCAGTGGTTTTATCTTTTTCTAATCAAAACTGATTGTATTCATTTAACTAGTAGTAAATGATATTGTTTAGTAATTTCTCCAGAGTGTGATCTTTTTCCCTAGAAATGCATCCCCAAGAAATTGCATGCAAAAAATTGCTATAATTGTTTTGACATGTATTTCCTGAAAAAAAAATAAATTCAGATTTTGAGATTTGAAAAAGCTGCGCTTTACTGTCTCAATCATCGTTTATTGTAGTGAAGGTCTTCTTTTACTAAGGCTTTACTGTTTCTGTAACAGTATATAATCGCATACTTAATCTACCTATTCTTCGAATATTTGATCTTATTCATTATTAGGCCATTTTACTTTGATGGCCGAGTGCACCAAACTTTCCTTAACTTTGATGCTGCTAAAGCAACGATCAACTGACATTTTCTGTGCACGAACGGCTAACTCGCTGATCAGATGGCAAATTTTAGCACCTCGGAAACTGGCGAGTTAAATTTGCTGCATTCACTAAAAAATCTCCCGTCAGCCCCCGCGAGAACCAATGTTTAAAAATGGCTGGCGTCAGCATCGATTGAAACCTACTCCTGTGATTTTGACGATGAAGTAGCTGTATTTATTCCTATTTAATATTCCGAAAATAATGTTGCATAAGTTTACTTATTGTGAAGATTCTTATCGGGACATATCGTATCGACAATAAAAAAATTTTGTCCACATGTATTTTTTCTGATCAATGGAGGCTGCCATTGATTTTTCTAACATACTGCGCCTATGCACAGAAATCCGGAAGTGACGTTGATTGTTGTTACTTTACAATCGCAGTCAATTTTATAAACACTTCAGATTTAACAGCGCACATCAGTAAATGATTGCCAATTTTTCGTTGGTGCACAGTAACTTCAACTTAACGAACTGTTATTCACTATTGCTTCGATAACTAATGACTGCTTCGATTGCTTGTTGTAGATAATTTCATTGAATAAATCTTTAATTTTGCTTTATTATCTCCCCATATATGTAATGTGATTTAAAAGATTTATTTTATTGTATTCAGATTAGAAATAGTGTCGGAGCTGAAGTAGATACGGCGCTATGATTCCAGTGAATCATACCAGATGGCGCTTAAGTTTTTTATAATTCACAGCTTCTAGTTTGAACGCATTTTGATGGCTGTTTGTTACAGTGAAAATGTCTTTTCTTGAATGTTTTGTAATCTCCGGAAAAAGATGGATTGAAGATCCGTAAGATGATATGTCGTTAATTACAGGTATTATCGTAATTAATTATGAATGTATTAGTTATTGAATTTTAATTATAATTTTGAATTTTAAACAGATCTTTTTCGTTTATCCGATGATAAAGACGTTCGTTAGACACAATCACAAGTTAGGCTTAGATGTCCAGGAAGGCCTAAGATTTACGGGGATTTGTACCAGCGGTACAAATAAAGCATTTCAGTACATCAATAATTTTCCTGATTAAAAGGTTAGTAATCAGGCACATGGATGTTTTGCGGAATGATTCATTCGGTCAGTACGAAATACATATGCAGTCTTGTGTTCCTGTGTGGAAGCTACTGCTAGACAAGGCTTCCGAATGTGCCGGTTCCATTTAACATTCTATCTGTATTAAGGATAACAAGAAAAGAGTTACAACAAGTTAAGGTAGGACCGTTTACTTTACCTTAAAATTCTACATCGGAGTCAAGAACTTTACAACGTGGGATAACCAATGACAAATATCTTTAGGTTCAAAGAACTGTATTCTAGTTGAGTTAAAGCATCGCGGAATGTCTTTTTGTTAATTTAGTAAATTCACTATCTGTGTGATTGAATTCTAGATTCTAATAAGTTATTTGTTCTTTGATTAGTAAGACTTTATAAATTATAGTTGGGATTTTAATTATCTATATTTTTGTCGATTATCGATGGCCGTATTGATATTTAATCTTGATTAAATGTTTTCCATGTATGCTTAGAAATTTAATACTAGGAAATCAAGTTCTGAGAAAATATTTAAATTTGTAATATCAAGAGTGTTATATAGTTAATGTTATAACGTTTTAGATATTTCTATTCGAACAACCGAACGGTGTTCTATATTATTTAGTGTTATTTCATAGTTAATGTTTTTGATCTTCATCATTGAATGCACCAGTAATACTTTACAGGTTTAGTAGTTGCGAAATAAATGTATTAAATTTTATTATCTTTGATGCCTGTATATTTTGAATATTATTTTTAATGTTAATGCTCAGCTATTACTTTCATTGAATTGTGGAATAAATTATTTTTGACCACACTTGTTGGTGCACTCGGCCATTAGTGTTAGTGTATTTCGCACTTCTCCTGTTGCCTGATTATAAATTGATGAACTTAAAAATAAATACACAAACAATTACATTTAGAAAAGCAAATAATATCAAGAATGACTGTAACAGCAATTGAAACTAGTCACATCCTTTTTACTTTTGAATGGACGAACGCCGACACACAATGGAAATTGTTAAAAATGATTTTAAAGCATTAAAATTACAGGATTAGGTTTCAACTTTGCAAGAAGGTTTTTTTCAACTGAATATGTAAAATTATAAAGTTATTATTAAATACAGTCTGTAGCCAATAATATGAAAGAAATTGCAGTGGCGCTGGGATAGACCAATGGAGTCTTGATAATGGAGACAATGAAAGAGGTGCATCATGGGAAGCTGGAACATGTTCGGCAATTGATTCTGCTGTCGCTGTCGGGGAGGATCCAAAATCGGAAGTCGAGCTGTCGTGAACTATAGGAAAAAAAATAACAAAAAAACAAAACAAATAATAACTTTTTTTTTTTAGTTTCTTAATTATTTTAAATTACATTTCAGTCCCGTTAGGAATATGAATCCCTATCAAACGGGTTCTGGGATTAAGTAGTTTTATAAAACTAATACAATATATATTTTTTTTAATTTTTTTTTTATTGATAATATATATGAATCAACAACTCAGTCCCGTTAGGGAAGTTAAATTCCCTGTCAACAGGTGCTGTTTTTTTATATTAAAATATACATAAGTAAAAAAAAAATTAAAACTATTTAAAAACTAAAGATAAAACATAAATTTTTGACCAGATGAGAGAGTGATTAAAATAGAAAAACAAAACAAAAACAATAGCCATATAACAGGAGTAGCAAATACAAGAAGTTATTTAAGTTTACATAAGGATTTTCATTATTATATACACATTATATAATGTACATTATATGTACATTATATTTACATATTTAGTTACAGACTAACTAACATATATATTATTCATATTACTTCTTGATATTTTTTTTTCTAACTTATATAATTATAGAGATAAACACACAAACAAAAAGCCTATTCTTAAATGTAGATATATATATACACACAAACACATACATATACAAACATATATACACTAACATATATTCACACATATAACAATATACAGTGGATATATACACATATACACAGAAGTATATACATAGAGTCTTTAGAGTGATTGAATATATCAGTATACAATCTTCTGGTGATTTATAATATATATTAATACATGTATTGTGTCGGTCATGTTCACTAATATTTGTTAGTTAATTTCTATTATTTTGTTGTATATATTTATACATATACCTATACTTTTACAAACATATACATACAATAACAATTTCATTAATAAGGAAATTATAAATTGCTGAGCTGTATGATATGAGTATACACTTTTAAATACATGTATCTATATTAACACACATACACATGTACATACAACTGCATCTAATGATATATATATTCTTAAGTATAGTTGTTTCAATTTGATCATAAAATTATTTGTTTCTTCAAGCTTTTATTATTAACCATTTTTTTATTTGTTTTTTAAATATTGAAACTTTTGTATGATCTAATTTTATATCTTTATTTATATTATTTATTGTTTTTTCTAATATGTTATTAATATGACATTCTCCACATTTATTTAGCATTTTATTCAGACTAAAAAGCTAAACTTTACTAATATAACAAAAAATTTAAGAAAATCGCAAAACTGTTAAATGTATTTCAGTTCAATTGATTGATAGGATGAAAAAAAAAATACAAAGAGCATGGAATTGACTTCCTCTCATCCAATGATTTCAATCAACTTATACAATTGGCCAAGTTCGTCTGTCTGTCTGTCTGTCCGTCTTTCTGTAACTCGATATAATTAAGCTATTAAGATAGATCCAAGGGTTCTCAATGGTACCATTGAATCAAGGGTACTCAAATTGGATGAAATATTAGTTCATTTTGTAATTCCATGTTCTTTACATGAAATTTTAACTGAAATTCTAACAAAACATACGTTCAAAACCAAATAATTTTGTTACCACTGCATCCATTTTAATGAAATTTGGCATACTTACTCAGTTGTTTACGCTGATTTCGAAACTCAAAACCATTTTTGCCGTAGAAGCTTCGTTCACAAGTTAGCGCAGTATTTACATTACATTTACTTTATATTTGATAGTTGATAATAAAATGATTTTTCAGATTTTTTTATGCCTGTCGTCCGACAGGCTTTGCTGCTAGTTTTGAAATAATTCTAAACGAGGAATGAGTCATGTACGTGAAATTAATCGTCTATGATTAAAAAAGGTCAGACACACAAAACTATTAAAAACATTTAAGCACATTAAAATTTAATAACATGACATGGTTTCAATCGGGCTCGCCAGCCGTTTACTAGTGTACACGAGTAATTTAATTATTTTTTATACATTATTATTTTAGTTTTAGCACTGTCAGTGTAATTTGCCATCCACCCAGAGAGGCTTTATTGTGAAGTAATTAAAGGATGAAATTATCCTCTGTACTGTGTTTAGTAAGACTCATAAGTTATGTGAACCGTTATTTTTGAAAATGGAATAAGTCCATTTTTTCATACATCGAGATATTAAAGGGTTAGCATTTGAATGAATTTAAAAATATTGGCAAAGCTTAATCAATTTGGGTGTTGTTTTTAACACTGTAATTTTGTTAAATTTTAAAATGTAATAATGATTAATAAAATTGTTAAAAAAATTAAACGATTGTTTAACTTCAAATGGACTGATTCCACTTTCAATAATAATATATTGCAAGAAATAAAAACAAGAGGAAAATTAAGTCCACATTGTTATATACATTGGCTTTACTGAACTGGAGTTTTTTCTGTAAAAAATAATAATTTAAAAAAGAGGATATACATAAACGAGTTAAAATATAATTACTTCGTCAAGATAAGTAAAAATACAAAAATATATATTTTTTAAATTTATTTCTCCTTTACAGTTAGCATAGTGAAGTATTCATGGTAAATAGGTGGTATGTAAGGCTGTAAACTCATCATATCACTGTATTTCTCTTTTGTTACAGGTCTTGACGTTTTATACAGTGACAACATAGTAATCTTGCAGAGATGTTTGGATCTTCCTTGTTTTCCAAAAAAAAATAACACTTTAAATGATTCATTTTCATCCATACTTGTTTTGTAAAAAATTTTGTGCGGTCATTCCTTTTAAACCTATCCAGCATATTTTCAGCCATTGTATAATTTCTCCATCGGTATTTTTTTTTCCTGTTTGATATTTTCTCTTCTAGAGATTTGGTTGAGACATAATCTTCTCGTTTCATTTCATACAAAATGAAACTATTTTTTTTTTGGCAACTGTTTATTGTATTATAATAGTCTTGAGCAGTACATAATTGATCCTTTTTCTTTAATGCTATTTCTACAACTGCAAAATCTCTGTCGTTTGGAAGAAATGAATGACCCGACAATAAAAATTTGTGGAATTTTTCGCGTGCTCGCATTGGAGCTTCATCTCAAAGAAGAGCTTAATCTTCGCCAGTGTTGCATAATGAACTTAATTTCCAAGCAATACAGTAATTTGACAAATCAATTACACTCACTTCCAAAAGTTAAGCATGGAGAGGAAAAATGTTAATTTACGTAAGAGATCTGAATTAAAGTAGCTGAAATTTGCTGCAAAGATAGAAGGAAGTATGCAAACTATATAGGTAACAGCCAATCACGGTTTCGCGTCGAGAAATATGCAAAAAAGGCAGTCGTATAAGAAGCCGGCATTGTGAAGGATTACAGGAGTTGCATGTAAGTGCTGTTGAAAGGTGTTTAGAACATTCGTACGATTTGTTTTTGTAGAAGAAATCTACGATATTTTAAATAAACAAATTTTAACTAAAATTAATTCAAGTATTATTATTTATTTACTTGCTTGAAACTTTTATTTTAAAGTTATTATTATTATTTAAAATTATGCAAAGAAAATTTGCATGTGAGAAGACTATGACGTCAGGAGACGTTATAAGCAGCTGACTATCTGTAGTCGGGGCTAGTTAGTAGTAGGAGAAATCACTTGACGTGAGTAGAAATCTGTAGACGATGTTAAATGCCTGTAGACGTGGACAGATGCGCTCAAGCTAAAGGAGACACATGCGCAGACACGGTGTGTCGAGGTATCCTAGTAATGGCGGACAGCGGCATTGGATTATGAGAGAGCGTCTACATGATATAATCGATAGGCTGAGAGGACGAAAGAACTGCGTTCAAGATAAATTAAGAAGAACGTAAGAAGAATAAAGGGACAGAGTACCCGAATTAATGGGAAGAGTTTATTACCCAGAATTGTGCGCCTCTCAAGAAAGAAGAGTGCTTCAAGTAATTATTGAAAAGAAGGATTACATATGCTGGCAAAGTTAGTGTTGGATTTAAAGAAGAATTCCGAAGAACCATAATAACACGTCTCCCCTATCCGGATGAAAAGTAAAGCCAAGTTAAATGGAACTGTGAGTTTAAATTTTAACGGAGCAAAGCTTATTAAGTATTATTCCTGAACTGTAAAAAAATAGAAGTAAGATATTCACTGAGACACAGTGCCGAAATATCTTAAGAAGTATTTTTCGTTTAATGAGAAACAGGAAGGTTAAATTCACCGTTGAGTTCGAGCAGACGACAAGCTGTGTTTACGTCAGTCGATTTGCGAAGTGAATGTTGGGAGGAGCGAAGCACCCGCTAAGTTTGAACGACACGGAAACCGAATCATAAGTGCGTCGACATTGGATAGTGTCAAGACAGCGTAGCAGCGTTCTACGAAGATTTCACCAAGGATGAAAAGCCAATTTATCGTCGCAGTTTTCACCGAGGTAATTAAGCCAATCGACAGCAAACTGTAAGTAGATTTATGATTAATTTACATTTTGTGGGATTCGCCGAAGCAGTGAAGTGCGAGTGAATTTAGGAATCTCTAAAACGTGAGACAATTTATTTATTCAAGTAACAATTAGTTATTCGAGAGAATTAATTAGTGCAGCAGATTATTTTCTAATTAGGAAAGTGAAATTAGTGTGTGCCAAGTTATTGAAGTGAGAATTAGAAAATCTAAGCTGAGTTATAATATATCATTATTGCAACGGAAATTATTGTTGGAATTAGTGAACTTTAATTCTCAACGTTAGTAAACTGTATTGTGATATTTAATTTATTGGTTGTTAATGCGAAGTAGCATTTAACGCGCAAGGTGAATAAGCCATTCACAGAAATTAAAGTGATATTTTATTATTTGAAGAAAATTATCGAAAAGATAGTTAAGAAGTGTGTAAAACTGAATCCGATGAAGGATTTGAACCCCAGCGGTTTTCCCAGTTTGAAGGAACTTATAAGTCAATTAAAAGAACACTTTGAAATCATTCCTTATTGTTTCATATTGAAACACTTACTTGTATCAACATCATTATCTGACATACCTGTAATAATTTATTACAGCAAATCTTTTATTAGATTTTATATCTTGTACTTTATTTTATTTGCGCATGAAAAAAAAAACATCATAACTATCATCAGTGTGCTACATTACAGTTTTCAAGCTAGACGGGTTTCTATGGCTTCCAGAAGACGAATGGAAGATTCTGAGCGCTGGCGGGCTGTCGGACGCATTGAAGCAGGACAGTCTATAACAGATGCTGCTCGGTTCTTCGGCGTTCATCATCCCGTCATTTCACGATTATGGAAACAATTCCAAATCAGTCAAACAGTTGTCCGAAGACCTGTACCGGTCGTCCAAGGGTTACGATCCCCGGCGGAAGATTGATATATTGCTGTTGTAGCCAAGCCGAATCGAAGATCGACCTCCAATGTGTGACATCTATGGTTGCAGCGGCCATTGGTAAGACGATATCTGCCACTACTGTTCGGCGAAGGATATATATGAATGGTCTGGAGAGTGAGGGGATTGCGGGTATGGAGTGGCCGGCTTACTCACTGGACCTTAATTAATTAATCAATTAAAATCAATTGAAAATCTTTGGGATGCCCTCGGCCATGCTGTATGTCGAGGTTTCCCACCTCCAGTCATTCTCAGAGCTTCAGAAACTGTCCTACAGGAGGAATGGCGATTACTGGACTCTGCGGTGGTTGATCACCTCGTAACAAGCATGATCACACGCTGTAAACTTTGTATGCAGGTGAGGGGTGCTCACATACCCTATTAATTTCGGTTTTTATTGTTTGTTTTGATTTAATGATGCAAATAAGACGTCGTCTTATAATTTATGAAAATTCAATATTTTGTTATCTCTGTACGTAATTCTTTCTTTTTTTTTCATGAATAATCATATAGCTACTTACTTGCAGCATTTCATGTTCTATTTTTTCGCATTTTACGGCTCCGTGCATGGAAGTGAGTGTAGAAAGTGGTTTTACTTATGATTATTCGAAATAGACTTATTCCAAAATAACTTTTATTGCAGTAACATTTTACAGCTAAAATTCGTTTGATTAATTTATGCAGAATTCGTGGTCCATTAACTGTATGATTATAAATATAAAAAGAGGATATCTATATCTTACTAAAATTACTATTAACTCATTTTTTCCAAAAATGGACTTATTCCAATTTCAAAAATAACTTGGCAGAAATTAATTTAGGATTTAAAGGTGTTCAATGGTTCATATATCAAAACTGTGTGTACTTAATTGTCACTTTCTCATTGTGATGAAAGTTTCTGATTAGGATCTTTCGATTTTAAATATCCAGAAATATTCACTAACATGTAAATAAATGTATCATTGAAGTTAGAATTGTGTTTATTCTCTCGCTGAAAATTCCATTTCCAATAATCTTCCTCCTTTCTTTTGCAGTGCAGTACTTCGAAGGGAGATGACTCTTGTCTGAAAGAGAATCATCACATGGATGTATTCGTTGAGAAAGTGGACACAGTCAGCGGCGAATGTATAATGGCCAGGAAGAACAGTAAGGCATTAATTGATTCGAATTAGTTCTTGTGGGTAATTAATAATAGTAGAAACGAAATTCAGATTTTACAGAACTCAATCTTTTTAGAATTTTTTTTTCCTTTGAAGGAAAATGATCAGAAGTGAAAACAAGTTTGAAAAACAAAATACTCCCTCCCTCTGAAAATATGGTATAGGCCTAGGCCTCCATTTTAAAACACAAATAATTTTTAAATGAATACCATATTTTCGCACGAAGGGAGTAGTAAATAAGGAAAAGAAATAAAAATGCAGGTTTTTTTTTTCTTTTTTCTTTTTAATAAAAGACTGATTTATAGTAAAATAAAATTTACTAAATTTAAGTGATTTTGTTTTAAGAATTGTTTAAGATCTTTCGCATTTCCTGTTATTTGATGATTTTATTGTTGTACATTTACTTTTGGTGATTGTTGGCTAAGTTAATTACTGTAAGCAGAATTGAAATAACAATGTATAAGCAACTACGAGAAAGAACGAATCATTCTCTTGAAATGCCATTTGGTTGCATCAACCAAGAAATGATGCTTATACAACATTAAACTTTTCAAGTCTGTGTAGATTTCGCTCTTTACTAATTAAAATTTATTATCATTCGAAATATTCACAACTATTTCTTTACAATCGATTTTATAACTTGAGGCTAATTTTCGATTGGATGGTGAATGAGTAATATTGCTATCAAATCATTTCGGCTTTTGATTTCTGATTTTTTTTGAGTTTATAAATCATTGCGAAAATTTGAGAAAAACAGAATTTCACAAAGTCCTCAAAATGATTTTTTTGTGACTGTTCTCAAAGCAACTTGTTGCAGATGACGTTCTCAACAGAGTATAAAACTGAAGTTATTTCTCATTTAAACTTTAAAATCCTTAAAGAAATGATTCATGCATTTCTAATTCATTCATTTTAGATAAAAGAAGAATCCTGTTTGTGAAAGTGATTTATTATCTCGTCAATAAGATTTGATTCTTTTTCTATTTCGTACGCATTGTTTGGTAACCTGCTATTAAGTCGCAATGAATTAAAAACACTGCTTTTTATTGATACTTAGTTATTTGTTAGTTGCTAAAATGATGAAATGATTTTGAAGGTCTTTGAAGAACAATTTTTTTTCAGTTCGTCTGATTTTTCAGAATGATATTCATACAGCTTTGATGCAACTCCAAATAAGCTTTTGAATATTATAGATGAGACAGAGTAGTATTACTTCAGTAGTTAATACTTCAGTATTAGATAATTGGACGACCGTGGGTGTCAGTACTTCGAAAAACATGAGTTTTCGCTTTATATATATATGTTACCGGCAATGTGTGAAATCCGGCATTCTGTAGAATGCCTAGGAAATGTATAGAATGCCTAAAATGGAACGTCAAAGT
>JAFIDM010000001.1:156382201-156416820 GCA_023159025.1 Thereuonema tuberculata
GGTGCCTATCACAATGTGATGACGAATGTGGAAAGTATCAGTGAAGACCTTTAACTTTTAGTGCTCTGCTTCTTGATCTTGGTGGTCTGGAGGCTGGAGGCAACTTTGTGGAACCTAGTGACAATTTCTGTCCATTGTTTTTCGAGTGCCATCTCGTGGTCTTTCAAGCCAGTCCGGATACTTTTGCTCTCATAGAACCATTTGGCCAGCTAAAGTTGAAGACTTTTTTGCGCCAAAAGGTTCTATTTGCACATAGAACTTTCTGGCACAGAGAAAGTTGTAAGAATTGAAAATAGAACTTTTTGGAACAATCAGCTGACAGGCTAAAAATAGTTTTTCAAACAGAAACTTCTCGCACACGACAGAAGTCACCAAAATAAACCGTTTAGCACAAAAAACTGATATTTAGCAAAATGTGCACATTGAACCTTTTGGCATGGGACCCTCGATATAATGAATTCCTTCCAAACAAAAATAAAACTTCCTAAAATTTCATATGTAAAATCCAAATATTTTTGGTTTATTTTTCTAAATTTTATCTAATTTAAGAGATACACATTCCTATGCCGTTTTGGCACGGCCAAGTAGTTCTGTCATGAGGCTGATAATGTGTTAGAATCTGGTGCTGGGCTTGGATGTTTCTTTCTTCCTAGGAGGCAGAAGTCACCTTAGGGTGTCTCCTAGATAAGAATAAGATTCAAACAAAGCAACATAAATTCCCCATCATAAGAGTGTGTTTCTAGGACCATTGATCCGAAAATCGATCCGGGACATAACAACACATTCATATCTAAAAATTCTTTGCTACAGGCTTAATTTAGAATATTAAACTTTTTTATAAATCTGTGTAGTAATTTGTGAAAAGCAAAAAAAACTATTAAAATGTACAATTTTCTTAAAATTAAAGTAATTTTTACGATAATAAATTAAGGTTTCGTAGTTGATGTAAAGTGACAACATAAGATCGATTTCTATAAAGTTCCGGTTCCAATCTAAATCTTTCTAAAATATAACCTTACTTAACTTTTGGTTTAACAGTTCCCAAAGTCTTAATCATCTGTTGCTTTGCTGATTTTATCCAAAAGATCCAAGAACTTGAGTGCCTGAATATTGTTATATTAATATCGCTATCGGAGAATATGTGCCTTCCCACCCCTTTCTCCCCTTCTACACAAACCTATTACATCTAAACTTCAGCAGTTGGGTAAACAATCAGGTGACCTCTACAAATTAATGTTATATTCTTATTTTGCAAACTGATAATCCCGATAGTATTTGGTCATCTCCCGACCCCCGTTTACATCTTAGGGCTCGATATCGAAAAAGCAGCTTTTCAATTTTGACAAAGAACACTCATGGCAACTTTCGTGTATCCACCTCAAGCGGTTTTGGAGATACACAAGCCCTTCAAAAAAGGTTGTTTCCTCCAGTTTACACCTATTAGGTTCGGAATATCGAAAATTCGTCTAATATGTATCGTTTCGTTTTGAGAAATAATAGTCATGTCAAATTTCATGTTAACTAAGGAGAGGATGAGAAAGAGAATTATATACAAAAATATTTTATTCTATTTTACCACCAGATTGCTATTGTCACGGCGATAAGGATATTAAATAAAATCACTGGGTGAACTAATTGTGAGAGGGGAACTAAATCTCAAAATAACTACTTCTAATGTGATGACGTAATTTTTCCACAATACAATTACAATACAGTCATACTCTTAAAATCAAATATCTAAATACTACAGAAAAAATGAAAATTACCTTAAGCCAGTGGATAATGCAATCATTCCTGGAAAGCACACTGGGCCTGGATAATGCTGATCCTCATGCACTAATAAAACACACTGATACAAAAGTAAAAAGAACTAATATATATTCTATCCTTTTTTATTATTATTACACGTTTTTATTAGCTCGTTTTCTTGTCTGTCTGTTTATTTGTTCGGTACAAATTTTGCTATTGATTTTAAACTAACCTCCCGATGAGCTAGAGACTTGATACTTTAAACATAGCTCAGAACTGGATGACAATGCAATATTAACTCGCTTTCTTAACATTAACATTGTCTGTTCGTTAGGGAACCCTAATTCTTCGGATGACAGATCGGTGCGGCACGGCGCTCACTTGCCGATGCGCGCTATCAGTGTTTTTGCAAATGTCCTTAAGGCACTGGAGCTGTTGCGATGACAGGTCGGTGCGGCAGAGCGCTGCGTTGCCGACGCGCGGTAATAATATATCAATCTTTAAAATTTTTTTACCACGGTTTTATTTAATAATAATAATAATATTAATAGTGAATAGTGCATTAATGACAATTTCTTCGATAGTCAAGGAGACAGCCACCCAATGCAGGCGACGCACAGTAGGGCGAAATACCCGAATTGTTGGCAGAAACCCCAAAAATTAAAATTAATAACAGGTGGTAAATAATATCTGGAATCAACAGTTAGATGTATCCCGCTTACATTACTGTAGCAAGAGTCATATATGGTGTGAAATAATCCCCACCAAGTTAGTCGAAACATGACCGTCCTCGCGACTACTTGTAATTGTGGAGATTGCGATTTGAGTGAAAAAACCACCACGGATTCTGTTTAAATGTTCGTTGGTGCTTACAGTTATTGAAGTGCTTTTAACATGACATCATTACCAACAAGTTAGTTGATATTTTGTTAATTGAAGTTGAGGTATTGTATTTAATATTATTTTTAAAATCTTATTTAAACATGACGTGTTGAAAAACATTACTTTTCTTTGTAACAATTTTTATTTGAAGGGTTTTAGTTGACATCATAGCATATCATGTGTGTAATTTTCAGTTTAATACTAGTCTATGAATTGTTGTTGCCGAAACAGAAAGAAAAAGCTGCGCATATTTGCGCTTTTTTGATTTATGACCTCTGAATTATTTAAATTAAATATTCAAAAAAATAGTTTTTTTTTTTGAGGCAATTGAGTTTTTTTTTTCTTTTAGGATCAGGTATATATATTTTTAAGTAGAAGAGTCTTAATTATTAAAATGAGACAATCTAGCCATCTTAAATTGGAAGAGCAAATACTAAATATGAAGAGATTTGTCGAAACACGTACAAAGTGTCCGAAGGAATAAATTCCTGATGTTCACAAGAAAATTTCATTTTTTGTGTCGGATTTTAAGAAGAGATGGCAAGAGGCTACCAGAAAAGAAGAAAGATTGCTGGTTAAAATAAAATTGGTTAGAAACTTCAATAAATTTTCAGAACTATACTTTTATTTCAAGTCAGAGTAGGTCGCCCTCAGAGAAGCTTTGATGGATCTTCTGATAGAACAAAATCGTTTGCAGCTCAGATGAGTTTACGTTCTGCAGGCCAAATAGAGGCATTCAAGGTAGTAAAAGACGCAAGAACCGGTAAATATCGGACTGCTTACAAAAAGGTACAGCACAAAAAGGAGGCAACTTACAGGAACAGAAGCCCTTGCTACGTATATTGAAGCTAAACTTACCAGGCATCAATATAATGTAATTAGAGAAAATGACAAACTCAGATTCCCATCCTACCACAAAGTACAATTGGCTAAAAAGAAATGTTACCCGAAAAAAGAAAGCATTGCAGTGACAGATACTGTCGCTGAAATCAAATTGCAGGCCTTACTTGATCACACACTGCTTCTCGACTTTTGAAAGCTCAAAAAGATGTTTTGGCACTTTCAAAGATCAGAAGACATAAAAAATTTACTTTTGATTTGCAAGTGGGGTTTCGATGGATCTGCACAGTCAGAATATAAGCAAAAGTTTAGTAATGACCCTAATGCTACTGATTTAAATATTGTTATTTCATCTTTGGTACCTATAAGGCTGATATCGGAAGAGCAACAGCAAATTGTCTTTAGGCAAAATGAAAGAACGTCTTCGACAAGGTCCTGTATATTAGATTTCAATTTGAGCGAGAAACAACAGAGTTAATGAAAAAAGAAAAACAAAACATACAAACACAAATAGAACAGCTAATGTCACTGACTTACGAATTAAATGATACACATATTGAAGTTAAATATATAATGCTCTTTACTATAGTGGATGGGAAAGTGTGTAACGCACTCACTGAAGCCACATTTACCCAACGATGTTTCATTTGTGGACTCACATCAAAAGACTTTAATAATATAGAAAAAGTCAGCGATACAAACATAATTGACACTTCCCGATTGGAATTCGGATTGTCGATCCTTCATGCCTGGATAAGATTTTTTGATTGTTTATTACATCTTTCTTATAAACTACTATTAAAAATGTGGCAAATACGTGGAGACGATAATAAACAAATTGTTGCACATATAAAGCAAACTATCCAGGAGAGATTTAGAATTCCAATGGGCTTATTAGTTGATAAACCGAAACCTGGCTTTGGAAGCAGCAACGATGGGAACACAGTCAGGCGTTTCTTCAACAACCCAGAATTGTAGGCTAGCATAACGGGCGTGGACTCTGATGTGATAAGACGATTTAAAATTGTTTTACAAACAATTTCTAGTAGCCACGAAGTAAATGTGGATAAGTACCGCCCGTATGCCCTAGAGACGGCAGAACTTTATGTACTTCAGTATTCGTGGTAACCAATGCCCCCAACCGTACACAAATTTTTAATTCACGGTCCGCAAATAAAACAACATGCGTTTTTACCAATAGGACAGCTGAGCGAAGAAGCACAGGAGCGAGAAACAGAGTTTAAACAATACAGAGAATGTTTTTCACGTAAAATGTCACGCAGCAAAACAAATGAAGATACAGGTATATTAAATTTACATTTTATATCTTCGGACCCTCTAATCACTAGCATGAGAAAGGTACCAAGAAAGGTGACGATGTGCGACAAGGATGTCTTAGACTTAAAGGATGTGGTTAGATGTTTCGGCTGAAACCACAGTCGTCAGAGATAACGAGTCTGATTATTCCTCGGAAAGTGAATAAACACGGTAAAATATTACAAAATGTATTCAATTATAACTGAATCATCATTCATATGTATTGTCGTTTTCATTATCTTATCAAAAAATCATCAAAATAATTTCTGCTAACTTTTGATGTATTTCGCTCCACTGTGCGACGCCTACAGAAGGAGAAGCAAAAACGACACGAGAAGATAAACTGAAATAAACCTGAAATTTACTACAATATCTCCGTTACAATCTCATCAAAATGTTTAAAATCGATTGAAAAATTCCATACACACAAGACTAAAAAGCAGAAAATAATTGTTTAAAAAATATTTTTTTTAATATACCAGGTTTTTAAGACGGACTAAAAAAGATAAAATAATTATACAGATAATTATACTAGCCCCATACAGATTCCTCACCCCATGCAGATAGTCCTGAAACTTTGGGATTGCAAATTTTTAATGGCTATGAAAATATTTTTAAGACTTAAAACGAAAAACGTGGGGCGCAAGATAATATACACTCCATTCATACATCTCAATTATCTATTGCTTGCACTCGACGTTTTTCCTTTTAAATCTTACAAGTATTTTCATAGAAAGTGAGAAATCAAAGGCAGCACCTGAATAAATTGAAATTGCATCTCTTGTTCGATTATATGGAAGGAGTTGGGAACGGCCGTTTCGTCCTTCATCGGACTCTTCAACCCAACCCCGCCTTCCCCGATAAAAGAACCAGAGAGGCAAGATCATAACTGAGGGTCACCGTCACATCTGCCAGTGACCTCTCAAAAGCAAGAAAGGCAAGTAATTAATTGGGGTGCCAACTCAGTACCACCAAAAACCTTTTCCTACGTTCAGCAGGCAAAAAGGAAATAAATTAAGAAAAAGAAATTCCAAATCGAAATACCAAACAAAAGCAAAAGCTAAATCAAATCATTTTACGTGCTGTGAAAAACGGATAATTGTAAGTTACATTTTCTTATATTAATTTCCTAATTACGAGAAGATTTGGGAATTTTTAAAAGTGGAACTTCGCTCAACAGATTTAGTTGAGAGAATAAATTAAAGGCAGAGAACTTAAATCCTGAAACCATTTGATTTTAACGAACTTCTATTTAGATGTCTTAGTGCTGCATAATAAAATAAAGTACTGTAAAGTATCAAAGTTTAAAACTTTTAGTGAACAGTTAGATTATACAGTGAACTATTAATGAGCCTTTCAGTGCTGAAAAAGGAACTGATATTGTTATTCAGAAAGTTATTAAAGAATAACTTGTAACATATATTAAGATACGATTACTAAAAAGATATAAAGCATGAAGTCAATTACATTAATTCACTGAGACTCATTTGTAAATTTAGTTATCAGAAGTTTCGTTTTTATATATACTTAGTTATTAAAAACTAATGATTGATTTATCACATCGTATCGCTTCTTTATTCTGCTAAACACAATATACATGAAATAAAAAGATTAAGATTATTTTCCAACAGGTGGAAAAAACTGTAACCAGGAAGAGAGGAGATTCCACAAGTTTCTGAAGAGACTATTATATCTCCATGTATCCATTGGAATTGGGACAAAGTGACTGATCAAGAACAATTAAAATAACTATTAAATTTTTTTTGGGGGGGGAGAGGAGGGAACTCTTGAAAATCTTCAAAAGTTGTTAAAATGAGTGTAATCATAAGCGCCTTAAGTTTGTTAAAAGGAGTGAGTATAAGCGCCATAAGATTAATTTTGTCAAAGGGTGGTGATGGCATAAGTTTTTTTTTTAGAAGAAAAGAAGTTAGTTTTTGATTGGGAACGAGAGAAAATAAAGCAATTTGTTATTCTGTTAAAAGTTCAACAGTAATTTTTAGCAAGATGAAATCACCAGGGATTCTATACAACTGTTCCAATAACTGCATTCTGAGAATAATAGAATCCAACAGATCTGCAGTGATTTGTCTCAAGTAAAGCGTTATTCGGTCCTTTAACGAATTTAAGTTATCCACACCCCCTTGGTACACCAATCTTTTCAAAGATCCCATAACCAAAAGTCACAGAACTAATTATTCTGTCGATTTGTGAAATGCTGCCATTATACTTGCTGTACACCCAATCCAACGTCAGGAGATGCTCCATCCTAAATAAATATGGTGGATCGGAGGCATTCACACTGTTGAAGTTGTGGAATAACAAAACCAAGCAGCATTCGTTGATACCTCACAGCATTGACGGATCAAGTCACGTGATCGCTTGATGATATTTCTTCAAACAAGGGAGTGACAGCCATTAGTAAACCAATCACAATGCTTCGCAACGGCTTCTAATACTATAATATAATGTAATTGATATTGCTTTAATTTCCTTATTATTATAAATGTGATTCATGCGAATGCAAAAGGCGCAGTTGTTGCGATTATTGTGATTGTTGTAATTGTTTAGAGCTGTATTACAAATGTGATTGTTGCGCATGTAAAAGACGCCATTGTTGCGATGGTTGTGATTGTTGCTAATGATATTTTAATGATATTTTCATGATACTTGTCCACAGACGAACGGACAAAGCGGAGTTATAAGGCTCTTGATACTTGTATCAGAAGCCTAAAAAGTACGGACCGATGATGAACGAAGCAGTAAAGCCACACCACACTGTGACTTTCGATGGTGCAAAAGAATCTGCTGAGACAGTCAAATGCGGCAATTATGTGTGTTCATTAAGATGAAAATGTGCCTCATTATTCCATAGGATGTTCCAAGGCCATGCATCTTCGACTTCTATTCGAGCTAGGAACATCAGAGAAGTCCAGACGAGCGTCCGCATCTCCTCGAAGCAGTTGCTGGATGTGGCTGATCTTGTACAGGAAAACTTCAGCAGTTACACGTAATCTTCCACACCCATGCATACGATATATGAAATTGCCTGGATATTGCCCGTGCACTGCTGGACGCGTGTACATCGTTTGGTTCCAGTACAGCAGTTGGAACTATTTCAAGTTGTTGGTTGATGTCGGTTTGCATCCTCATCCTGGCTGCACCTGTAACGATCTCGTAGTTTCAATTCGTAAATTTGTGATTGTCATTCAACCTCTGTTATTCCCAAAGAAGAAGCAATGACAGAAGCAATGTCGTCTTTGTTTGATAGTAAAGTTTCACCAGCAAAGCACGATCACGTAAATTTAGCACAGCGATGATTTAATAGCACATCTACAGCATATCAGTCGGACCTAAGACGCGCTATTCATTTTCATCTTTTTATATCCTTCAATCTATGAAAATTTGAAGAAGATTGCGCCTGCCTAGACGCAGCAGCGCCCTCTGAACTCTCGTGTAAAAGCCTATAAGTAGAGGACTGTTAAAGTAGTTAATACAAGTAGTGTTTCATCGTCGGTGAACTGTACACTGGAGACAGCACCTACTGGAGGCGGTATGCCTCGTCGAGGTCAGAGGGCGCCTTATGAGCAAACTACGGAAATGGACCACAAAATGTGATGACACCACTGAATGATAGACACCTCATCCGCAAGGCAGTGACGGACTTTCAGTGTCTTCTCGAGTATTAGCACAAAGTTGGAACACTGCTATAGGTCTGACATTTTCTGGTTCCACAGTTCGACGGCGCGGACTGCCTCATGCATTCCTTTGCGGAGGATTCCCTTGGGCCTCAGGCTACAATGGGCTCACGAATACACCAACTGGCATCTGGATGGATGCCATGTCGTTGTTTCGGACGATTCCGGCTTCAACTTGGATTACAATAATGGCCGCATACGCATTAGACGATATCAAGGTGAGCGCTATCTTCCATACTGCATTGTCCAGCGTCGTACTGTACGAACGATAGGCGTGATGGTTTGGGGTTAATTGGGTATCAAAGGCGATCTCAACTGCTACGAATTGTGGACACTCTCAACAATAACTGCTATATCAAAAAAAGTCGTATCCTTCATTCAGCATACTTCTGAGGCCATATTTCAACAAGTCAACAAGTCAACAAGTCAACGCCCGACCACATGTTGTTAGAAATGTCCAGGTCGTCTTCGAAGCAAGGCAGATATCCTTTCTTCCCTGGCCTGCATGATCACCCGATACATTGCTACCGGCGTTTGGGGCAATGGTTGGGACAGTTAACTGTCCACAGTACTCCGGTGGCAAGGGGGGTAGGGATTGATCTTTGATACGATAGGAGATAGATCCTTCACCTAAGTATATCTTTATTAATCAAACTATAGTCTTTATTGTTCTTTATTGTTCAAACAATAAAGTTCATGTTAGCTGCAACGTCTTCAACCCGTATCCCACGGGTGTCACTAGGGCTTCTACGTAACTTCGCTGCAGTATCCTCACGTACTGGCTCCTCGTAGTACACAGGGCTTCGAATCCTGCGGCGACTGGAGTGTCTGCAACGGCCTAAGGATGTCTTCTCCCGGCGTTATTCCTTCCAATGCGATCGTCTATGCCTTCGGCGGTAACTGGAGCGTCTACAACAGCCTAAGGATGTCTTCTCCCGGCGTTGTGTCCTCTAATGCGATCATCTCTGCCTCCTTCGGTACCTGGAGCGTCTGCAACGGCCTAAGGATGTCTTCTCTCGGCGTTGTGTCTTCCTAATGCTGCGGCTGGAAACCACTGCTTAACTTCGATCAGCAAACGCGTTGCTTTCTCCCGAACTGGGGACGTCTTCGTGGCCGTGGGCCATTCGCTGTCTTCGGCTACTCCTTCTCTTGAGCTCCAGCCCCAAACTGAGTTCCGCAGTCCTCTCTGGTTGAAGGTACTCTTCTTGGATCCTTGCTGCCGACTAGACTCAGCTTCTCTCGGGCTGGAAGTATCTCTCGCGGCTCCTTGCCGCCAAAACGGACTCCTTTCCTATCTCCTGGCGTAGAGAATTCCTCTCGTGGCCGAACGCCACCAAACGAACTCGGCTGCTGTCTCTGGGTGGAGAACCTTCTCGCGGCTGCAGGCCGCTCCACCAACTGCTTAAACACGGCTCTGCAGATTTATAAATAGCAAAAGGCTGCCTCGCTCTCAGTCCCGGATCTGTCAACTTCTTCCAGGGATGATAGGTTGGGGGAGTCGATTCCCTAGACGGGAGGGTGGCCAAATCGACCGGTAACAATATCACCTACTGAACATGTCTGGGATATAGTCACTCGGCAACTAGCCCGTCATTGTCATTCAGCAGCCAATACCGATGAACTGTGGACTTGGATACAAAAGCCTGGCAGTTGATATCCTAGGAACACATCCAAGGCTTGTTTGATTCTAGTCCATGGCGTATAGCAGCTCTTATTGCACCTCGTGAAGATTTTACACTATTTACTTTACTGATTTTTTGCAAGTACTGTTGTTGCATTGCTCTGAAACTTTAATCGTTTGTTTCTACCACTACTTGTAATGTATGTAATAAATTTCCTTCCATTCTGATGGCTCCTTCATGGGTTGCAATTTTCACAAACATCAGTGTATCTTCTAGTATTCATAAACATCAATGGGTGAGATCAAGTTTTTTTAAGTGACATCATAGAACAGCCGATGATCGCCAAAGAGCGTGAAACAGCTGTTCTAAGATGTCACTTAGTGAACACTTGGTCTCGTCCATTAATGTTTATTTGTAATTAAATGCGCAGATTTAGTTTTCATTGCATTACGGAAATTCATTGAGGTCGGTGAAACAGGTATTTCCTCACTAATAGGCTTTTAGTGAGCGTTAATTTTTTATTTTTGCTTTGGAGGCTTATATTCTAGCATTATTTAAAGATACATTGCTGTAATGGAATATTACATTATTATATCGATATACATGCAAATGTTTATTTATTTGATATAGATAAGTATAATGAATTGATGGTTTTTTTTAAAATTAAAATTAATTATTGTAGATACAGAGAAAGAAGAATTACTAAAAAACGGATCACTTAGTTGATCCTGGAAATCGTTAATGCGGTTGGCGGCTTTAGAGGAACAAGTTTCTGTGAGTAAAAACGGTCAGATCCTTCACAGCCAATCCAGGGATATGATTCGTAACTTTTTCCAGTATTTTAAGAGTCAGAGTGATGTAATGTCTATTTCTAAATTAATAGAAAGAACGGCTACTGTTATTAATTTGTTCCATTCGACTGTAAACAGAATAAATTGTCAACGAGGGAAAAACGAAGAACGATGGCGGCAGTTCGTTTTCAATGCCTTGGAAGAAACGACCACATCCGAAGCCAGTTTTCGATACAGATCAGTTTGATTTATCTGTTGTCAGAGCCACCATGAATGAAATTTTTCGAGAGAATGAATATCCAACAGTTGATGTAATGCTTTCAAAAGTACTATTAAAGATTGGAATCATTGGAGGCAATTCGTCATTGCGATAAATTCTTCCTGTGGAGCTAAGAATGACGTACCGAAGAATTGACATGAGGCAGTTTTATATCGAAAGGCCTGACCTTGTAGCGCATCGAAATCAAACAGATACGTTGGGAAGGGAAGACAGTTATTTTTGTGGATGAGACTTGGGTGAGAATGACACAGTGATCAATGCTGTATTCGTGGATGCAAAATATCATTTGACAAAGGCAGCGATTTCTTTTATGCCACACAGAAAGCAGCAGTGGATCAAAAGCGTGACGATAAGTTTTTGTTTCATTCTCGAACGAATTCAGTAATTACCATCAAACAATTACTGTCAAATATTCCTTCCAATTGTATTATTGTAATGGACAACGCGACGCATCATCATTGAAATTGAATAGGCCTTAACAAGCAACAGCAAAAATCACAATTGATTGGATGGTCAGTTCGTCAAGGAATCCCTCATGACGTAAATATGTTGAAAGCAGAGTTGTACGACATTGTGAAGCATCACAAAGTAGAAAGAAAGCAGTATGTGACCGACACGTCAGTCGGCACGAGTCTACATTAGTGGACCATAGTTAGGCTTAGTTTTTTTTCCCTGGAATTTTCCCTTCAGAAGATTGAGACAAGAAGTGAATTTAAGATAGCGTCGCTAGTTTCTAGAAGTTGGATGAAAATTTGAAAAGTTGGATTTGCATGGATTCCTGGAAATGATCTCCTGTTCTACGTCGGACAAGCTGCTACTAGGAAAGCCTAACTTCCCAATGCCGTTGTGGGACCGTGCTTCACCCAGGACAGTGAACCGACTGCGACATGAGACCTTCAGATACGTCTTCAATGCACCTGGAAGTCATCTTTCGCCGAAGGCAACGCTTCAGTAGTACTCCATGCATCATACATAGAAGCTTGCATCGTAAGTAGAAACTTTTGTAGATAAAAGCGATTAGACATAAAATTGCCTGGTTGGAAGACGAAAAGAATTATAGAAAAGAGCAGTGTCATTTAGAAATATTTCACTTATAGCAAAATGTAAAGATCAGACAGAACTGAGGGAGTTAATTTTAACTGAAATTCTTAACTGAGTGAGTGACCGAATGTTAAAGAGCCAGATAGATCTTTCGATATATCTTTTCGTAGAATCTTTTATTTATTGGTTTCGTTGACTATATTAATCTTTAACTTCATAAAAACTTGCAGAATTTCACTTTTAATTAGGAAAACTGACAATTTAGATGCGTATTTAATATGTTCATGAAATTGTTCAGCTGGCCAGCAGCTTAGCGGGGCTTCTCTCTCAATCCGTGCCTTATCTTCCGTAATTTAACCAGGTTACTATTTGTAATTTTTTGGTGTTCTGTTTTATCCCATTTATTTCCTTTTGAAATGCTGTGTCTATTCCATTTTTTTGACTCCTTTGGCAAAGGCTCCTTCGGCAGGTGATGGCAGCTTTTTAAATCCCTATCTAACTTAGAAAGATATCTTGTATACAAAAGAATTTGAACATTGTCAAATTCATTAAAGATATATTAGCATTTCAATATAGAATAATTATTTAAAAAATATATTTTTTTTAATATACCCCGTTTTTAAGATGGACTGAAAAGTATAAACTTTTCCTAGCCCCATACAGATAGTCCTGAAACTTTGTGATTGTAAATTTTTAATAGCTATGAAAATACATCAAATCATTTTACCTGCTGTGAAAAATGCTTAAAAAGCGAGAAATCACAGGCAGCACCTGAATAAATTGAAATTGCCTCTCTTGTTCGATTATAGGGAAGGAGTTGGGAACGGCCGTAACGAAGGATAAGAAATATCCTGAAATATTATGATAATATCGTCTATCTCCTTCCATGATCTTGAAGGATTCTTTTACTCGTAATGGCTTTGAATCGACGTTTCAAAAGTAAATTAGTCCGGTTAGGCCTTACGTTTCCTCACATCATATATTCCTGTAAAAATATTAACCATCTCATTAATATTTCTTATGCTTAATCATTAGCAGAATCCTTTTAATCACTTTATCACTTAGCTTCACCCATAATTCTATCTATTTCTTCAGCATGGTCTAACTTTAAGTACTTCAACTTTGCTTCATGATATCTTTGCAAATTTCACGGTTGTTTATTCAAACTTCGAACAGTAATATAAAATCGTTTCAAAGCTATTTTAATATTTAAGATCTAAGTCTTTCTTTCTGTGATTCCAGTGCAATTTAACATAATATCTATCCTTTACGTTTCGCACTGTTGCCTTAAATTCTTTTTTTTTTCTTCACTAGTAATCTTACTTTTTTTCCTTGAGATTCACTAATGCCTAGGATTTCTATTTTCCGAAACCTTCAATCTCTTGACATAAATTGTCTTCCTTGTAATCAACTGAAACAAGTTGATCATTTTCAAATTGGTCACGATTGGGCTCCAGTCTTCAGCTGTACCTGAATAATCCATCCGAACACGCTGTCACACTATGGCAAAGCTTCACGATATTACCTGTCATTATTTTCCAACAAAAATAATGAACGAATTAGGATATCTATGGGCAAGATGTCATGTCTTATTTGAATAACGGATCAGCTAACTTCATTCCTCTTCTAACCATCTCATCTCCTATTCTGATTCTTGGCAGTGTTCTATATGATGGGCACACTACGTTGACCTCACATAAGACCAACTCTACAGTGTTAACCTCATCTTCAATCGTATTCGCACCATTTCATGTTCGCTCGTCGTACCCCTTTGTTTCCCGAATCTGAAGAATGTTACTGTTTCATCCTTTAAATGTTCTAAATTCAGCTGTTTAAACGTTTTACTAACGAAGCTTTGACACCTTAACTTCAGTTGTACCATCACTTGCAGTGATGACTAATGCCGTAATACAATACTTTGATTAGTTTCATGCATTACACGATTGTTTGAAATAATTGCTCTGACTTTACTATTTGAACTTTCATCTTTTCTCTGGGACTCTTCTTTCTCTTGGGGTGCCAATCTTTCTCTAAATTCAATTTCCCTCTGAATGAACTTCATAAATTTATCCAAATCAGATAGGTTATTCCCGTTTTGGTTTCTAGCCCAACTTACCTATAATTCTTTAGGGATCAACCTCATCAATTTTGGACACAGCAACTCACCTTCTATTTTAGTTTTTAATCCTTCTATTTTAGTTTTTAAACCTTCTATTTTAGATTTTAAACCTTCTATTTTAGTTTTTAAACCTTCTATTTTGATATCACATTCATCATAGAACTTTCTTAAGACTAGCTATTTAATTTTTGGGAGCTGTAATAGTATTGAACTAACCCAACAGAGTATTGATGATCTGTTACTTTTGTCTAAATCGCTTTTCTAATTTTTCTACTTGATAGTTATCTTCAGATGCTGAATATGCCTCGACGCAAATTAATGCCTGTCCCGTAAAGAATGACCTTAAGTACTTAAATCTGTCCTCAAGTACTTAAATTTGAATTCTCGTGAATCGCTAAGTTAAATGAATCCCAGAAAGCCGGCCATTTTATTACATCTGAAAACTTCTTTATTTCTAATTTTGGCAGTCTCTCATTTCTTCCGACATCAGATATTATACTCAATGTTGAAATATTCGATATATTCTCTGTGCTTCTATCTCTGCCTGCTTCCTGCTGGATATTATCAGCTGCAAGCCCTAATCTTGTTTTCCACGTTGAGATAATATCTTCGTATTCCATAATTTTATTGATTTCTTCTCTACCTTACTGTCAGAAACTTCACTTTCCATTAGCTTATTATGTTCATTCAACTTAGATTCTCTATTCTTCACCTTTTCTAATACTTCTTGAATAGTCAATAAGCTTCCACTATTTCTGGCTTCATCTACTTTGTCTTTAAGTTCTGTAATTGATTCTCTAATCACTCCTCTTGCTTTACTAGTGGTAGCCATATTTCTATAGAATTAATTTTCCTTTCTTCTGAATTAACTCCACAACAGTATATAGTTCGACTTTTTATTTATTTACTTATTTTTTGATGCACAATTTTTCACTAGTTCACTCAGTAATAAGCCTAACTCGCTGAATTCGAATTAATTCATAGTTCTTCTTACTTTGAATCTCGTTCTATAGTTATCTTGGCGCTGCTTTGCCACAAATGCTTTTGCGCCATTAAAATATATTAACCAACCAACGAACCATATTTATCTTCAATCCCGGTTCGGGCACCAACTGTAGAATCCCTGTGATTCCATCTCGCTAAAAATTACTCTTGAACTTTTAACGGAAAAGAATATTTTAAGTTACGATTCTAGAGGAAAGAGAAGGTTTTCTCTTTCATTTCCTTATTTTGTTTTTGTTTATTTGTATTATATCCGGAAGAAGTCCTTTGAATAGGACGAAATATTGATATCATTGGAGTAGAAATAGTTGGATTTTCTTCATCGCATGTATATATGTTCTAACATGTTCAAATATTGCATCGTTTTAGTAAGCAAATGGTCAGTAGCCAATATTGAAATTGTAGTGAGCCTGGCAACAGATGTAGTGGCTTTTTTAATTGTTTTTATTTTTAAGTTCTATGAGTTTTATAAACGTTTCAATATGCCAAGAAAGTGTTTAAATCAACCAACAATTGCTGCTATGTCTGTGGAGAACTGACTTTCAAGTCTCAGAGGCGAAATTTCATACCACTTGTGAAAAATTTTATGAGCTTTATTTTGGGTGTAAAACTGGTGAATTCGGTAAAGACTGGGCCCCTGTATATCATGTGTTAGGCTTCTCACTGGATGGAAAAATGATACTCATTTTCGTTTTCAGTCCCTATGATTTCGAGGGGACAGAAGGACCATTCAACTGACTGTTATTTCTGCTTAACTAACATTAAAGGAATTACGTTCAAAATAAAATATACAGATAAGTATCTCAATTTGGCATCTGTAATGAGACCTGTGTCACATAGTGAAGATTATCCTGTACTAAAGTATTCAGATTCATTGACCTTAAGTAATAACTCCGACCCGACCCAGCTCATACTGAAGACGAAAGAAAGGAGGGAAGTGACCCTACATTTGAAGCAAGTAGTTCATCAGAACCTCACTTTTTTATCTCAAGAAGATCTTAATGATCTTATACGGGATTTAAATTTGTCTAAACAGTCGGTTGAGCTTTTAAGTTCCAGGCTCAAAGATTGGAATCTACTCCAAAAAGATACACGGATATGCGTTTATCGTAGTCGCAACAGTGATTTAAATAACTACTTCTCTAAAGAACGCCATGTAATTTTTTGTAATAATGCTTGTTCATTAATGGAGGCTCTTGGACATAAACACCAATCAGATGAGTGGCGATTGTTCATAGATCATCGAAAGTTAGTTTGAAGGCTGTACTCTGCATAATGGGAATGAATTGTCATCAATAATAGTGAAAAAACAAAACTAATGATATTGAAAACAAAAAATAAATTTTTACATACAAATCCAGTAATAAAATATCATGATTATAATTGTTTATTAGATGATGACATAAACTTCCAAAGTTGTAATTGTGAAAATATTGAAATTATTAAAACAATTAGATATCTAGGTTTATATATTAATGATCAATTCTCTTGGAAAACACATTATTTATATATATTAAATAAACTTAATTCATTAATATATATGTTTCAACATATAAAGGGTATCTTTTCTATAAGATACAAGATGTTAATAAATAAATCATTTATAGATTCATTAATAAATTATGGATTATGTTGTTGGGTACATTTAGGTAATACAGACACTAATAACATAAATAGAATATTAAATAAAATAATGAATTACATAATACAAGATTATTGTATATTAACAAAGAATGAAAAAATACAGATAAGAATAAAATATAAAATTTTAATGCCAAGAGAAAAAATATTATATTCTTTAATAATAAATAACTTTTATAAAATTAGAAATCAAATTAGAAATTATAACTTAGAAAATATTACTAGAAATACATTAATAAAGATTTTATATTATGAAAATCCTAAGAACAACTTTGGATCAAGAAATAAAAATAGAATTCTATTAAAGATTTTTATGCAAATTACAAATGAATTAAAACAAAATAAATTTAATAAAATAAGTATATTAAAAAGGCAAATACTGAAAAAAATAATATTTGGCGAAATTATCTGGAATATTTAGGTATTTTTGATTATATATACTATATTTATATTTTGTGTGTTTTTGGTCTTGTGTATTGATATTTTGTTTATATATTTTTTAGTTGAATAATTTTGGCATGAGAGATTGTTATTTAAAGTTTTATTTACACAATTACATTTAGAAATTTTTAATGTTATACAGTATAAACATTTAAAGAAAGAAATTGTAATTAGAATAATAAGTAAAAAATAATTTGGCAACCTTAAATTTTATTGTAATGAATGATATTTATAATAATTTTCTTTTTGTATTTGATTTTCTTTTTGTATTTATGTGATATATTGATTTTTATATAATTATATAATTGAATCTAATTTAAGTATAATTTGTATAATTGCGTAATTATATAATTTTTATATGATTTTATATGATTAATACTTTTTAAATTACAAATATAAATTATTTATACTTTCAGCACCTGCATCACAGGATTTCATTTTGAAAACCTAGCAGGACTGTAATTTTAAATTTAGAAATAAATAAAAAAATAAAAAAAAAATACCTGCCGCGCATGCCAGTGATATGACATAGACATACGAAAATACGAAATTGTTGTTAGAAAAAAATTCAGTATACTAAATATATCTGGAATATCTGTAGTTATTTCAAGGTCATAGCTTTATTGTTAGGTTTGCAACTTGGATACTGAAATTCTGCTGTTTCTCGTGTGAATGGGACAACAGAGATAGAAAGTCTCACCACATAAGGAAACAATATCCAAAACGTTAATCTCTTATGGGCATGAAAATGTACCAATATCCCATTAGTGGATCTCAAAAAGGTGTATTTACTTCTCTTGCATATAAAACTGGGGCTTATGAAAAATTTTGTAAAGCAATGGATAACTGCATTTATGTACCTGAAATCTCAATTTCCTAAATTAAATGATGCAAAATTGAAGGAAGGAATATTTACATGGCCGCAAATAAGATCACTAATATCTGATGATGAACATTTTGAGGAACTGTTACATCCACCCTAAAAAGCAGCGTGGAAATCATTCAAAAAATCTGTTGTAGATTTCTTGGTAATAATAAAGAAGAAAGCTATAGTGAAATAGTGAGTGATCTTCTGACTTCATACAAAGGAATGAGCTGCATCATGCCTTTAAAAATTCACTTCTTGGACTCCCACCTAGACTTCTTTCCTGAAAATGTTGGGGCTGTCTCTAATGAGCATGATGCGCTTTTTCATCAGCAGATTTCTATTATGGAAAAGAGGTACCAAGGCAAATGGATTCCCAGTATGCTGGACGACTACTACTGGACCATAGAGAGAGAAATCCCGAAGGCAAATAAAGGTCAAAAATCATCATATACAATTTTTTAGGTTAATTTTTTAAGCCAAAATTAGCCGTATATTTATTATTTAGTATTTCGTGAGTACTAATTCTTTTAAAACTTTAAACACGTGCCACCAAAATACCCTGCCTAATGTAAAAAAATCGAGAACATATTTGAACTCAGCATGGAAAAGATAGTTAGATTCCGTTTATTTAGTCCTTGTGAAAGAAACCATTTTTTTTGTATACCCGTGTAATTCAATGTTTTTTTTGTTTATTTTTGCTTTTGAGGCACAACTGTGATTTCGACGATTATTTCTATTAGCCTCAATACTGAGACCTCGTTGGTGACTGCTCCTGACTGGCGATCGCCATTAAGAGCGTAAAACAGCTGTACCAGGATGTCACTTGGTAAACAATTTGGTCTCACCCATTGTAGTTCAATTTCTTTTTTCTCTTTAGAAATCAAAACCCCATGGTCTAAATAGTGTTCACACCAAATTTGTTGGAGTTTGGTCCAATAGGCTTTGGTAATTGTTCTACCAATTACACAAAATTACACTATCATTCTAAAAGAATTGAAACACATCAAATCCTTTAATACTATAACTTTAACAATTACAACTTGTAAAAGATAAACAATAAAAGGAGATAAACAAATGTTGAGGAGAGAAAAAAAAATTGTCGACTCTTCTCTTTCGCTCTGAAGTCTTTAAAACTCAATTGAACTTTAGTGTTGGCAATGATTTATTGATTTCAATGACCAAAAAAAAAATTAAAAAGTATTGATTAAGATTTTTTTTTTAATAAATTTATATTTTTTTAATTGAATAGGTAATATCAGGAATTTCGGTCCTACTACGATTGCCAAAATTATTTTAACCGATGCCAAGAACAGTTCCATCAAATGGAGTCCTATAGATTTCTGTCTCAGAGTGAGTAAACAAAAGAAAATTTTTGAAACAAACATCACTTTCCTTTCTTTTTTTTTTCTGGGTGGATATTTTTCTTTTATTTAACTGATTTATGTTTAGGGCTATCAACTTTCACAAGACGAAAACATGGTTTACTCGGAGATGGATGAAGGATTTCCAGGTGTACTCACTGTGTTTGCTCAAGTTGTTGGCGAAGGACTAGAGGTAAATCATTTTCTTCTGTAAGTTCTAATATTTTAATTTTTTTTTTCTTTTTCCAAAATGACTTGAAAGGTCATAAAGGGAAAGGGATATAGTAAGAAGGAATTGCAAGCATTATTAAGCAAATGCCCATTTCAACATTATTTTAAAAAGAAATAATGTAACCTTCATTGTTTAATCTACGTATATAAAAAGAAAAGTTCTGGCTCACTCACTGACTGACTCATCAACGTCCAGCCCAAACCCTTGGATCTAGAAAGCTGAAATGTTGCACAGAGGTTCCTTTTATGATGTAGACAAGGAATAAGGCCGGATTTTTTCGAAATTCCCACGGGATAGGGAATAAAGAGGATTTATATTTTCGCTTTAAAGTTGCCTTATCGATATATAGGTGTGTGGCGCCAACCCGCAATAAATCTGAGTTATCTGGAGGAGGTCACAAGTTGCTGAATAAAAATAAAGTTTTTCTTTTTTTTTTATGCTATGTATGCAAGGGTTTTGGAGCAAAGCGACGGTATCCGGCTAATACAGAATATTCCTCCATCAATTTTGTTATTTCTGAGGTTATTATTTACCTTAACGGGAATTGTAATATTTATTTTATCTTGGAATTCTTTACTACGACGCATATAATATTATCGGGATTCGGGAACATACTGCGGCTTATCGAAATGATCGTCCAAAAACTTCATAATGGGTGGAACATTGCCTTCGGGAACACCATGATCCGGACCGTAAGGTAGAAATACTTTTCAGGATTTTAGATAAACACTCCAGGTATGTTATGGAGTGTGTGTGTTATAAAAACATTCCCTTGTATTAATAAGGAGAAGGGATACTAGGTAAATGCTAACACACTTTCTTATTTTTAAGATATGATTAGAGGAAAGAAAGAAGAATTTAAATAAGACAATGGAGGTATTATTGCATATTATTAGGTCTTTGTTGTTATATACTAGGATATAATAATAATTTGATAAGATATATTGACGGTATACCTTCTTATTTTTATGTTAGTTTATTCTTGGCAAAGGCTTGAAAAAGCAGAACGATTAGTTTTGCGAAATATTGCCGTTATGGAGGAATTTTTAGAAGTTTTGTATTAATGAATATATGTATTATTATTATCGAAGAATTTTATGTAATATTATACTGAAGAAAAGGAATTTTCATGATTATAAGAAGATTTAGCAGAAAAAGAAAGAAGACAACATGGCTTATGCTGTAGAAGGTATGGACGGTTTTTTCAGAAAGATTAGAGATAACCACGGAAAGAATAAAACAAAAGCATTAGAGACCATCAGAAATGCGTGAAAAAAATTGCTAAACGGGAATCAAACATGAATATTTTACATTTGGCTAATAAATACGGGATCCTTCCTATACCTCTAAGAAATATGAAGATACTATTAATGATTGATACTCAGTATAAGAAAAGAAGATATTAAATGGGAAATAGTAGACAACCAAATTATAGAATGTAAAAAGAGAATTAGAAAATTGCAAGATCAGGAACTTTGTATTAACAAATATATGAAAAGAACATTTGAAGAAGTTATATATTTAGACATAATGGCAATAAATTACAAAATTTATAACAAGTTGTTGGAAAAGTATAATAAGTCGAAATGGAGGAAAATAAACAACAGATGGGATACAATGATAAAAATACAACATGATAAATTCGCCAAGGACGCAGGATATGTAATAAATTTAAGTAAAACAGAACTTACTAAAGAGGAAGTGGTGACATTAAACAAAGGTCTTAATTTCCAGATTAGAGGTAGTACATACAACTTAAAAATACTCTCAACAGATTGATAATATAAAAGAAAAAGACCAACTGTACAGTTTGTTAAGTGATAATAAATATGGAAAAACTAGAAGAGGTAATTTCACCAAAGAACAGATCACAGCGACTTCATTTGGGGTGACGGGGCAATTGCTATTCGTCTAGCAGTGGTTGGGTAGATACAGGCTATATGATGCCACATCTCGTTGTAGGATGGGGGATAAAGCTGTCGGAGCAGTTAGGGTCTGTCTCAGAAAAAAACCGATTGTATGAGCAATGGTGCTATTGGATCTATCAGAGCAATTTAAGTGGAAAGGTAGTGGATTTGATGGAAAATGAAAATAAAGCAGCACCTGAATAAAAATTGCCTTTCTGATTCAATGATGGGGAGGATTTGGGAACGGCCGTTTCATCCTGCAACGGAATCATCAGCCCAAACCCGCTTCCCTTGATAAAAGAACCAGAAAGGCGCAATCCTATGTGAGGGGTCACCGACCAATCCGGCAGTGACCCCCCCCCCCCAAAGGACAAAAGGCAACAAAAGAAATTGATGTGTCGTGAGACATCATCACAAACCTTTACCTATAACTCATAGGGAAAAAGACAATAAATTAAAGAAACAGAAGGTTCCAAAAGCTAAATTTAACGAAAGGAGTAAGCTAAATAATACATTTAACGTGCTGTGAAACTTGTCAGAAAATGAAAATAAAGCAGCACCTGAATAAAAATTGTCTTTCTGATTCAATTATGGGGAGGATTTGATGTTTACTTAGGCCATTCAACCATCCATTCCAGCACTTTACACGGGTGACGATCGATTTGTCTGCATGATCAAGCAAGCTTCTCGCATTCTCACAACTGCTTGTAGTCCTGCAATTGATCGTAGGATCTTCGAGTGTGTCGTCATGGCATTCTAACTGATATATATATGATTCAGTTCCACGAAACAAAGTGTCCAGAAACATTCTGTGGGCCCTTATATTGACACGGGCGTGATGATATCGTTTTTTTGACAACTAAGTTTAATCATTTGCATATCTAGCGGGAAGATAGTTGCTTACGGAGTTTCATTCAAATTGGACATTTCCTTCATTATGTTTTGATTTTTTGTCAGAATATATTTTGTCATATTCACAGAAGACAATCATAGAAGTAAATTCTTACAAACAAACGATATCATATTAACAACAAAAATGGCATCTCAACAAGGAAATCGTCTTTTACTTGAAATGGCTAAACTAAATATGCTAGCTTTTCTTCAGAAGCAGCATACATTAGAAACAGAAATCAAGATGGGAAACTCTATATCAAATAAGGACAGTGAGATAACTTCGAAACATTTCCTTAGAGAGCATTCGTGTTTTATAATCTCTCTAACACAGGAAAGTTCAGATATAGATTAATTACAGTCTTCGCGGCGAATATTGAAACCGTAAACACATTATCATTGACTAATTTCTCCAGTATCAATGCCATGAGCTCAGCAGGAAAGCCAACCTTGCTTGCTTCTCCACGCATCCTTTTTACTTTTCAAATCGCTGTTGGGCGATACATCTTCTGGAAATCGACGAGCAACGTTAAGAATAATTTCCTTATCTTGACTGTTGAGAACTTTTCCTCGTCGAAATGTTGAATGTGAAGCACCGACCGCCATTTTCTCTTCTATTTGAATGTGAGCGAACGGCCAGGAAAGGAAAATCTATAATCTGCGTTGCATTCTATGAGTTTCAGTTCTTGTCGCGAGCAGAATAGAGTCCAGGAGCGAGGAGTGGACTGAATACACGTCAAGCTCCTTTCCTCATAAATATCCAGATGGAATTTCCTTTTCTGTTATTCTACATTTAACGATGACAGAGGATGAAGATATGGAAATGTGATGTAAAATTTATGGATGTTGTCCAGGTTAATTGGAAAAAGTTAAACTGAACGAATGCAACTTGAAATAGAATTTCTAGAAATAATATTGAACAAAACTACATAGTATTTTGCAGAAAATAAAACTAACGGAAAAGAAAACTATATTGTGTTTTGAGAAAATGAAATTAAATGTAAAAATTCGTTGCGAAAATGACAGAGAACCAACCTATTAAGAAAGCTTGAAACACCCAAAGAAAAAGTGACCAAAAAAGCAAAGCGCAATGATTTCTTATACATTAGAAATAGAGAATGAAGAAAGCGAAGAACATAAGACAAATCAAATAGCTGGTAATGTAATAGAATGCACCAACGAAACAACAGTTAACCAAACTAAAAAGAAAAAGAATTCATCCATTTGCGAAGTTCCTATCAGAAATGCAATGAATAAACACGAAGCTAACAGTCTAGAAACAGGTTATGCAACCAGGAATCCAATTCCCTTCGGAGTCAAATAGGACATTTTGGCATCCGTCATGACTTTCTTCGAGTTGTTCAAAAAAAAAAACAAATGATCGAGGACAAATATTTTCACAAAAAGACTTGTTTCAAACTACCAAGAATGCTTCAAACACATAAAAATAGATAAAAAAAGAAAGATATAATGATTTCTGCTACATCACTAATAGAGAATGAAGTAAGTGAAGAAGTGTCGAGTTGACATTTATCTAATCAGTTTTTAAGATGTAATAAGACTCAAACTCTGGAGACAAAATCGATTAAGCTCTGAAATCTGAACTATAAGAATTTCAACTTATAAATGATAACAAAGAGATAAAAACGCATACAAATAACAATCACTGAGCACTTTTTGATACCAAGATAGCCTGTCACTCGTTTATTCACCTTCCTCAGTTGGATATGCCCAATATCTTGGTGTTTGGTTGTCTTCTGTTTTCTGTCAACTTTTGAACTGTCTTCTTGAACTTATCCTAGATTGACTGAAGGCACTTTCAACTTTTGCAGTGATCTTTCGTTGGCTTTTTCCTTCTTCAGAAAAGGCCTCAATTCTTGCGCGAGCTTCAACTGAAAGTTCTCTCCTTCTGATATGACTATTTCATTTTTCATCATTTAGGAGTTTCTTCTATCTGTAATTAACACTAATATACATTAACAACGTATTACACATTATTTAAAATATTAACCAAGGCTGCACAATGAATAAACAAAATGCCTTTCTGGTCTATTATCAGAATCGGGAATCGAATCGGTCGTTTCGTTCTCCTTTGGACTCATCAGCCCGATCTGCCCTCCCCGATGACAAAGCCAGAAAGACGAGAACATAAGTGAAGATCACCTCCGCATCCGACAGTGACTCCCGAAACCAAAAAACAACAATCATTATAATAGTGCTGTAGTGCACACAAAAAACCTTTTCATAATAAATGGATAAGATTAAAGGCTTTAAATTATAAAGAAATCAAACATCCAAAAGATAAATTAACCCAAATACAGAAATTTAACGTGCAGAAAAATTACTGTGTGGTGCGCGGGACCTCCCGAATCTCCACTTATATTCTGGCCTTTCTGGATTTGTTATCGGGGAGGGCGAATCGGGCTGAAGAAACTGCCGTTCCCAATTCTCTCTGATCATAAACCAGAAAAGCATTTTGTTTATTTACTGTGCAGTCATTGGTTTATATTTTCAATCATTTTTCTACATTTTAATTTAGAGAGCAGCGATACTTCAAGATGCAGAACTGAACTAGTCCGTCCAAACCTTAAACTAAAAGATTCACCATAGAATGACTTCAAATATTCACGAGCGACGATACTCTAATGTAGAAGATACAAATTTGTATCAGCATATTAAAACTCTTAACAAAATTTACGAGAGAACTAAACATATCCTTATCAAAGTTCCTAGCGTTCATATACTTAGCATTACTGA
The DNA here is from genome assembly GCA_023159025.1 of Thereuonema tuberculata. NCBI lineage: Eukaryota > Metazoa > Arthropoda > Chilopoda > Scutigeromorpha > Scutigeridae > Thereuonema > Thereuonema tuberculata. The sequence goes on from JAFIDM010000001.1 coordinate 156,407,638, forward strand.
GTGCCTCAAGAGGTATGAATGATTCTGTTCCATCTCGAGTGACTAAGAGATCGCGTGTCCTGAAGTTGACTGAAAGGTACAATTGAATAAATTGACTAAATAGGTATAATTCTGTCTCTGGTGACTACTGGAACAAATGCACTGACCTGCGAAATGTGGCAGCACTCCATCTAATACTAATATCCAGTAGATGATTTGTGGGCCTAAAAACCAAGATGATGGCATTCCAATGATTCGAATTCTATCAATTCGAATGTAAATAAATTAGTGGAAGAAATAACTGATGATCTCAACAATCAAATCCCAAGTAATGATGATTGTATTCATAAGAATAATAAGGATCTTTAAAATTAAAACAGAAAAAGAAGCAAATAAAACGAACTTATTTATCAACTATGGGAATTACAAAGAGGAGATTATTGTAGGTTTTTGTAGTTTGTTGTTATTTCACTTCACCTACTTTCGCAATTGCATACACAGTTCAAGTTTCAGTAATCTTGTTCTTTTCAGCATCTAGAACTTTACATCCTTTAGTTTTCACCGAGTATCTTAGAAAAATACCTTTAATTTTTTCTCTTTTTTCTATATCTTTTTTCTCAACTTGCTTTCAGTGATCTTGTATAAGCTTCATTTCCAAATGTTCTTAAATGTTGCTCAGTGATTTTCTTCTTGAAACTGAATTTTAATTAAAATAATTTAATAATTTATTTTTAAGGAGCTTCAAACAAAAATTAAAAGTTTATTGAATGAATATTTAAAATTTGTGATGACGTAATCGAGGAGAAAAGTATTTAACCTCGAGATAGCCTCGATTTCATCAAAAAAGAGAAAGAGAGAGACTGACTGAGAGACAGTCCATATGACTGACAGACTCAGACAGAGAGTGTCAGACGGACATTGAGTGTGTGAGACGAGACACGCACACAGAGCTATGCGCACCAAGTCAAACTGAGAAGCACATTGACCAGATCCCCAGCGCAGTTAAGTGAGCGGAACGTAACTCAGAAGTCAGCAAGAAGTTAATTATGAAACGCAGTGGAAATTCAGAAGTAGGTGAAAAGCCAAATGTCCGTGGATCGTCTGAAGTTATAAGAAGACAGACGAAAAGCTGAAATAAGAAGTTACACAACGCAGTTAACCGTAAGCTGTGAAGATAGAAGAGCTACGACTTGGAAAATGCTCATAACGAACGCACTGATGCAGTCAAGAACGCAACCCAGTTCGATAATCATAGTTAGCGGCAACTGTGACGTCAGAACCTCGCAATATGAAGACACGCCGATGAGTCCATGAAGAGGAGCCAATCAGAACAAGTGGAATCATCTGATTTGTCGTATCCAAAGGATTTCGTGTCGGAGGTCAACGCCAATATTTGAAAGGAGCCAAGGAAATATTAAAGGAACTTAGTGCTACTATGGAACAACTGGAATTAGCAGAATTAAATGCAACGCAGGCTACAAAACTGTAAGTAGTGAACTTTAATTATTTGTGAAAGCGTTTCCGTGATTTTGGAGAAACGGAAACAGAGTTTGAAGTTTTAAAGTGCGTCGCATTGATTCAAGAAACAGAATTAACATTATAATTAATAATGTGTTTAAGAAGAATTATTTACTAGTGATCAATATCTACATTATTAATGCTTCGAATTAAAATATAAAGATTAGTGCAATGAATGAGAATTAGTAGTAAGAAAATAACTAATTCTTATGTGGCGATATGTAGTAAAAGTTATACTATATTTCTTAGTGAATAATTACCTGAATGAAGTAAAGAACTATTGTGTTAAATTATACTCACAATTTAATGTTTATACTCAGGATAATTTGGTTTTGTGTGAATACTTAGCGAGTATTAATACTTTGAAATTACTTCAAGTAGAAGTGTTGATAGCTATATTGTATAATCAAGTAGATTATTAATGTGTGTACTTACCTGGAGTGCGACTCCATAAGATAGAATATAATTCAGTTATATGGACTTAGTAGACCCTTTGAACTATTAAAGTACATTTGTAAATTAATACACTTATGCATTAATAAAAAAAACAAAAAAACAAACAAACTATATTTGTGAACCTCTTAGGTTTCATTTCTTATCCTTAAAACATCTTTGTAATAGGATTTGGTTGTTCACTTTATAATGTACACCTAATATCAGTTATCCAGAATGCCGTTGAATAGTAGCTTGTTATATAAAACTTGCGTCATGTCGTAAATTTATTACTAATGTATTACTTAAAACTCTAGACTGAAATCGTTAAATAAATAACAATTAGTATTCGTCATTTGACATTCATCTGTATTCGTCATTTGACAAATGTCTTCGGCATTTTACATTCTGCATTGTGCGTGCAATGTTCTGTGTCCGATATTCTTGCACTTCGCATTTTCAGCTTGTGAAAGCATGATGGGCCCATAACCTATTGGAGAATTAAGATCGTAATAATTCTTAGTCTTTGTAAAAGTAGATTTACTGCAGAGTGTGAGTTCTGTTAACTTGGATGTTTAATCCTTGTGTACGAATTGCAATGCCAGTCTATTAATAACGGTCTATAAATTTTACATAGTAAATTTCTACTTAGATATTACATCCTTCAGTACTTTTAATAATCACAGGTCGCTTACTAACAAAGACAACATAAACCCCAATAATGGTCACATAAATGGCTTATGTCAGTTTGAGCTGTTTCAACTATGTTGTTGCCACATTGGTTGCCACAGGATGATGAACTAAAGTAGAATCCCTATAATCCGAACCCCGCTAATCCGAAATTTTGGATAATCTGAACAGAATCTATGAAGCAGGAAAAAATTTAAATCTCACGTGCAGTGAACAGAAAGTACAGTATTTAATCACAGCACTGTACATATTATTAAAATAACAGTTTTTAAGATAGTATTTGGCGGAATATAACATCACTACAATATTTTAATTTACGTACCTGTATTTTAATGAACTGTTTATCAATACGTTGTTTTTAATTATGTAGCACTCACGTTTATATGAAAACGCAGTAACTTTCACTGAACTAGAAAAATCAGTAATATTCTTCTGACGTAAGGAACTACATCTACTAGATGATGCGATATTGCGCCAGCGTCACATAAGCATCATGTCAATCGGCGTGGCAGCTGCGTCTTGTTCTACGTAGCGTAATGCCAATTCAAAAGCATTTGTAGCATCTGAATGTGACACAAGGTCCTTCGGGACATCTTCTTCACTGTCTGTGTCCTCAGAATTTCCAGGAGCTTGATTCTGGACCATAGAGACAATGTCTTCGTCATTGAAGTCCTGATGACCGTTGTCGTCGACTGCTATCCACTCCTGAAAGCAATTTTCTCCTACATCTTCACATCCCGGGATTTCTTGAACAAGTTGCAGGAGGTCGTTATTGTTCGATGTTTAAATGGATAGAGTTTCTTCAAACATAGACTTGGCGACAATTTCTTCCACGATTTCTGCAGCAAATATTTGCTACAATTGTTACAAGCCTCAGCTATCCAGTAGATGACAACCTTGATGGTTATTTTTTCAGTTTTTCTAAGATGGGACAATCTTCTCCTTCAATTAGAGTTCGGAGAAGCATTCTCCAGTAATTTAATTTCATATTTTGTAACACACCTTGATCCATTAGTTGCAAGATCGAGATCACAGTTGGTGGCAAGAAGATTGCTTTTATGTTTCCATTCACTAGCTGCATATCCGAGAGATGAGATGGAGCATTGTCAATCAAAAGCAAAGCTCGAGGTGGCAGTCCATTTTCTCTATTCTACTTTCGAACTGAGGGAACAAATTGTGTCTGAAACCAATCCTTAAACAAAACAGCGTTCATCCAAGCTTTATTCTGATGTCTGTAATAAACAGGGAGAGAGTTCATGTTCAGGTTCATGTTCAGGTTTTTTTTGCGGATTTACGAATTACCATGAACGGTAATTTATTTGTTCCAGATGCGTTGCTACGAGCTAAAACAGTGAGACGTTGCTTATTCATCTTAAAGCCTGGCGCAGACGACTCCTCATTCAAAGCAAGACTTTTAGTAGGAAGAGCTTTAAAATTCAACCCAGTCTCATTAGCGTTGTAAACTAGATGGGCGAATATTTTTCAGACGAAGTCAATTCAGCAAATTCACTTAAATATTCTTCTACTGCAGCAACATCGTCGGACAATTTCTCTCCGCTTATCGTTAGTTGTCGGATCCCAAGCCTCTTTTTCCACCGATGCAACCAACTATTGCTTGCAGTAAATGTTGATTTGCCATTCATTAGTTTGTTGAGCTGCAATGCTTTTTCTTGAATTAATGTGCCGCTATTAGAAACTCCCTTTTTGTTTCCTTGTGTAAACCATAAGAAAGTCGCTTCGACAATTTTATCCTGCACTGAAACGGTGGAGTTGTGGTGTTGTTCTAATGTTTTTTCACTAATGTTACATAATTTTCAATTTTTCCACGATTTTTTTTCCAGTCACTGATATTGGCTTTCCCTACACCAAATTCAATAGCTAATTTTGTAGCACTTTCTCCCTTGTCCAGTCGCTTGAGAACTTCCAGTTTTTCTTTTAATGTACACAAGCTATGTTTCCGTTTGCTTGTCATTTTACTTTACGATGTTACAACAACGAAACACTAGATTTGTATTCCCTTAATTTAAAATTAAAAATGTTAAATACATAACTATAACTCGTTCCGATTTACTCTGTATTGTAGACTATTGGTAACAAAAGCCAACCGAAAAGTGTGCACCACTCCAGAGTACTGCAGATACTACTACTGTTCACGAGACCGGCTACTGTCTTTTTCACAGTGCAAGCATCTTCTGTCTCACCATTACGCTACGTTCCCCAATTTGTAGCTAATACCATAGCTGTAACTGTGCCTACCATATAGAATACTAATATATTTTTTTCGGATAATCCGAACATTTCCGAAACCGACAGATCACAATCCCAATTATTGGGTCGTTTCATAATTATTAACCGATTCCGGCAAGAGTAACTTGCAGAGCCAGTTAAAAAGGACGCATTGTAGTAGGAACTTACAAATCGCTCTTATAAAGTGAATGGGTTCATTCCACATGTTGAAAAAGTTATTTTAGTCAGATCAAAGCAGTTTGTGTCGTCTTGGAGCAACGCGATGTGAGATTAGTGATTTTGCACGAATTCAAACTTGGACGTAATGTATCCGAAACGGTTGCTAATGTCAATAAAGCGTGGAGTGTTGGCACAAGGAGTGACAACTGTCTGTAGAGTGTTTTCAAAGTTCCGTACCGGTGATGTTGACGTCGACCATAAGCCAGGAGCCGATCATCCGGTTGTTCATGACACGGTACAGTTAAAGCAGAAAGTGGAAGAAAAAAAACAACATCCACCGTACGTGAGCTCAGTGCCGAACTTTCCATATCACCAGCGACAGTTTCCAGACCACTGGCAGCTATGGGCAAGGTTAAATAACTGGATACCTAGGTTCCAGACGAACTCACCGAACAGTAGCAGACTGCGTCTGGAAACATGCATTGCCCTTCAAAAGCGTGAGGCTAGCACCCTCTTTCTGCAACGGATCCTTACGGTTGATGAAAAATGGGTGCTTTACGACACCAGAATTCGAACAGCGCAGTGGCTCAATAAAGGGGAACCACCGAAACAAATGTCCAAATTCGACTTGCACCCACAGAAGGTTCTGTTCTCTGTGTGATGGACTGCCAAGACTGAGGTACATTACGAAATTTTGCCGAGTGACCAAACAATCATAACTGCCGTGTACTGGCATCAGATGGACGAATGTCACCAGAAATTATGCAACAAAGAAGCATCTCTCGTTAATCCTTTGGGTCCAATACTCCTGCCTGATTTAAGCACCATATATGTGTCTCCTGGAAGCATGCAAAAAAATCATTGCGTTGGGGTATGAGGTCGTCCCTCACCCTCCGTATTCACCAGACTTAGCTCCCTCAGACTTTCGCGAGTTTCGCCGATTTGACAACTTCTTGAGGGGAAACGGTTCACTAACCACCATGCTGTGATTCATGCCGTTAGCGATTTCTTATATCACTGTGATGCCAGCTTCTGCCACCATAGCATTTTTGCACTGAAAACACGTTGGGCATAATGTATTGCTACCTATGGCAGATATTTTCTAAATAAAGCGTACTTCTTTGACTGTTATTGCTGATTTTTTATTTGTGACAAAATCGGCCAATAATTATGAAACGACCCAATAGTTCGGATTTCAAGGGTTCTGCTATATTTACAATATTTTCTGACTATTACTATTCCACAGCTAATATACACTCATGCTCAAAACTTAAGGAATCAGCAGCTTCGGATCGTTCAGGCATCCAAATATCACCAAACCTGGCAAAAAGATTCATTAGGTGCTACACCTAATAATAAAAAGTAAACATAAATATAAAAGTGGCAGCACCGCTGCGGGAAAAAAAAACCATCATAGACGTCAGGATTACGGGAGCACCTGTCATCACTGACGAGTACCATATAACATACTGGCTGAATTTTATGGTTCCTTCAACGTGTGCTTAGAGATTATCAAGGCCCTGAGTATCCATCTGACTGACATAACGAGACATATAAATTGGTTTCCAGACGCCCAACGATTCTAAGTCAGTTATAGTTGAAGACATCACAGGACCTAACCATGGATTAACAATAATAATAGTAACAGTAAAGTAATTAGATACTCTACCGAGTATGGTTATTTTAATGAACAAAATTTGGATATAACAATTTTAATTAAAATTAAGTATAACAAAGATCCTAATATTAATATTAATAAATCAAAAAACGAATTACAGAAATATAACATAATAAAGATAACTATAATCATAATGATGATAACATAATAAAACAAAATAGTAATTTTGATATTAGAAATAATATGAAGAGCAATATTAAACAACTAGGGATGGATGAAGAAATATTCAAACATATTGAACAAAACAAAATCTTATTAAAAAATTTTAAAAATAATAGAACAAATAAGACCTACAAAAAGAACTATTCAAGGAAAAGAAATTAGTTAAAAAAACTACATAAATAGTAAAAAAAAAAATATAGGAATAAACATTTAGAGAATAATTCACATTCAAACAACTATATATGGAAATATCCTATAAATTGTAATGAAAACAAAACTGATTAGTAATTTCCTGACGAAAATAAATTATCATGAAATTATGATAATAATTTTGTTTTTTTCAAAATTTTCAAAAATTTTTATCCAGAAAATATTTTTTTATTATTAACCAAAATTGATTTATCTAACTACGAAATTACTGAATTGAACAATTCAAATTGTATGGTTTTATTATCTCCTAATCAAAAGGATATTTTAAATATTCGTAATTTAAAAAAAATATTGTTATTAATTAAAAAGACAAAGACACTAAAATTAGTTTTAAAAGGAATATATAATTTTCAAAATACATTACAGAAGCATCCTTCAGCAGTACATGAGACTTTACCGGGAAGTGTCTGACCCAACATCGCTTACATGGACGATGAAATTATTGTTCTTTTAATCTTAGTTTGTTTGAGAATTCTTTCACATAATATTGTTACCGATCAATTTGGACACTCCCCCGCGTTCAGTATCGCCTCGTCCAACCCGGCTTCCCTATTCGAAATTGATCAGTCCGGAAGCTGGAACGAGGCAGCGAGCTGTCTTAAAAGGAGGAGTAGAGCCGTTGAAAGACAGTTGGGCGAGTGGCAACAGCCACATCACAGTCTCCAGTTACGGAGAAGAGAGAAGTTCGTCTGACAGTTGGGTGCGTGGCAACCGCCACAGCAGAGTCTCCAGTTTCGGAGGAGCAAGAAGTTCGTCTTGGCGACAGCCAGTCACAAGTAGAAAGTTCACTCAAAGTGAAGGACAGTTAGCGCGAAAGGCTAAGAAGCGTTTTGGTTGGTCGAAGAACCACGCCGTTCTAATAGATACTTCCAGCCAGGAAGAAGAGGGATACCTACGGCTACGAGAGAAGCCAGTCCTAGCCGTAGAAGGTGCACCGGAGTCCGCAGCCTACCGAGACGACCGGGCCTAAGAAGAGTGCGACCACGAAGAAGCCATTCGTTGCCGCAAAACATCCACCGGAGTCCGCAGTATTTCCGAGACGACCGGGCCTAAGAAGAGGGCGACCACGAAGAAGCCATTCGTTGCCGCAAAACGTCCACCTAAGTCCGCTGGGATCGCGGGACGACCGGACCCGAGAAGACGTGACTACAGGAGAAGCAGTTCCCAGCCGCATCAGAGTCACCTTTCGCCGCCAAGTCCCTCCAATGACCGGGCCGGAGAAGGGGCATCTACAAGAAAGTCAACTGTAGCCGTGAGGATCTGCATTCAATGTGGTGTGTGTGAAGAGGGTATCCCTGAGCCGAAGAGCAGGACAAATAGAACTTTGTGCCGCATTTGAATTTGACAATAAAGAAATAAAGTTTGATTAAACCCCATTCTGTTCTACATTCATACAGGTGAAGCCATTGTCTCGATCATCGCAGTAAAGTCCCCCCCCCTAGCCGCCGCTGTGTGTGGAAGTACATCCCCGAGCCCCACATGCCGGTAGCAATATATATATATATAAATTATTGTTTTATAAGCATATCTGCAAAGTTGTTGTTTGAATCAATATATAAAATATCTTAAAGAAAGGTTAGGCATCCCTTTACCGACAAAATCAAATAAGAATCAACAACATAATACAATTAAAATAACTTTAAATCCTTTCTCAGTTAATTCAAAAGGAAAGCAACAAAAAACATCCATCTAAATAGTCAAATTCAGAAACAAGTTTAATTCACATTAAATTAAACTAAGAAAAATAAGGAATGGAGCTGGATGATGAGTCCCCATAAGAACGAAAAAGATGTTGGAGATTATCTCGCTGATGGTTCACAAACATATGCACATAAGTTTGCTTTCGATTTTGTGAGTCATCATCCAGAGAATCTCGAGCATCTGTTTCATTAAATTAAGTCTGGAAAAATATTTATTCTGATTGGACAATAAAACTTGTTTCTTAGTTTTTTAGTTTAGACTGGATGGTTTTTGTTTGCTTTACTTTAATTCCCTTTGAACCTGGCGGTCAACTGAATTTAAAGTTATATTGACTTTTTTATATTTTTGATTGTTACCACTTCCGGAAGAGGGAAAGAGATCAGTAATCTTTCGCGCCTTGCTGAGCC
>JAFIDM010000001.1:156421170-156433815 GCA_023159025.1 Thereuonema tuberculata
AGCTGTACTCTAGTCCCCCTCATAAAAATGAATCTGAAAGGCATTTTGTTTGTTTATTCTGTGTTGGGCCTAACAGTCATCTCCAAATGGATTTGACAGCACGTTAAACGCATCTTTTGGACAATTGCTTTATTGTATAAAAATGACTCCACAACCCCTTTCATAGTACGCCAATTTTATTATACCCTTTCATAGTATTTTAAATAATTTATTTAAATACTAAAGCAGCAAATTTTTGGGAACATATTTTACGTCATTCTTTTCTGACGTAAAATATGTTCCAGAAAATTCGCTGCTTTAGTATTTAAATAAATTATTTAAAATACTATGAAAGGGGTTGTGGAGTAATTTTTATATATTACACGCGATGAAAAGAAGAGAGATAGTAGAAGAATTTGTTATAAATATTTACAGACAAATTGGTTATTGTATGAATCCGACCAGAGAAATCCAATCACATTCTACATTTTCTTTTAAAACTATTATTATATGTTCGTAGTATTTTAGTATCATTAAAGAATAGAAAATGGTTTTATTTGACACAATTAATGAAGTAACGGTGTTGAAGTTTCTAACCATTTTGGTAAATGCGCTTTTGTAAGGATTGGCCGCTTTCTCTAACACAGAAACAATTTTTCTCATTGCATTTTGTAATACAAACAGCACCCTTTTATTTCTTTTTTACTGTTTTTTAGAATTATTACATTTAAGTCTTCTCTAATTACAATATGTTAACAAAATTTCTGTATTTTTGAAAATAGATTTCAGTTCAAATTAAAAATTGCCTACCTTATATATGCACGATTAAGGTGTGATTTAGAAACAACAAGTTAAAACACAACGTTTCTGACAATCTACTACATAAGGTCCATTTTCAAGTGTAAAATAAAAACAAAAAACTAAAGAAACTTCGTCCAGTACTGAAGTCGTTACATTTTAAAAAAGGCATTCGAAGATACAAACGAAAGCGGAAGTACTACCCCTAGTGACTAAATAGGAACTACACAACAAAAGCGGTTGTTTTACATGATTTTTTTTTCTATTTGTGTAAAAAATGTATTTTAACTTATTATTTTAAATTTATTTTAAATTATAATCTTATTTACATTAATTTCTCATCAAAGGCCTTATTCCAAAACATTTGTCATGGACAAGTCTTGGTTATAACTTTTTGAAAGTCTTATCGTGCCAGATTCATAAAACTTGCGAAATACTCATCCTTGTAACAATTATAAATGCACACATTCTTTATATCTAAATGGTGTTTAAAAACGTTACAGTGGGTGGCCATGTGGTAGGCCTTATTATTTCCTTTAACAGCCCGAATATGCTCATTCAAACGCTTTTCCAGACGGCGCTTGGTCTGGCCCACAATATGGCATTTCTTCCCCCATTTTTCATAGTGTGTTCTTCACATGGTATCCCGTAAATTACCACTTGTTTTTTGAGAAAATTAACATTGTCTTCTACGGACCTTTTTTTCCCATTGAGAAATCTTCTTAAAGTATTCCCTGGTTTGCCGGCGAAATTTATTCCCGATCTTCTCAAAACAGGTTTTAACTTTTTGAAAAGTAAATCATCATAAACAACAGAAGCATATCGAAACGAGTCTTTACTATTCCTTGAATCCAAAGTCCCAATAGTTTTCCTATATTGCTTTTTTAATAGTAATCTTTTTTCACGCCTCTCGATAACCTCATTGGGGAAGCCATTATTATGAAAGATGTCCTTAATAATCATTATCTCTTGCTCCAAAAATTTTTGCTCAGAACAAATTTTAATCGCCCTGTTTAAAGCCATATCAATAGCATTAATTTTATAATTTAAGGGTACCGAACTCTTATAATGAATGCTGACATATGCATCCGTCGGCTTCCTATACACCGTGGTAGCATATCTCTCTTGTTCTCGCATAACCAAAACATCCAAAAATGCAAGCTTACAATTTTGCTCTATTTCAACGGTGTCTTGTATGTGTTGATCAATGCCATTAAAATCCTGCAAAATGTTATCCGCATAATGGTCATTAACGATCAAAAACGTATCGTCAATATATGAGGGGCGTTCAAAAAGAAACGAGCCAGAAGCCGAGGAACAGAAACCAGTTCAGGTATGTCAGAAGTATTGGCCCTGGCTGTTGAGGCACTTGTCCCACTGCGATACAAGGCGATGAATGGCTGTCTCGTAAAATTCCCGGGGCTGCGTTGTGAATTTCAAAAAAACCAGTTCACATCGTCGTCGTCCAACATGCAGTGAAGCCTAAGCAGTGAAGCCTATGTGAAGCCTATGCAGTGAAGCCTAAGCAGTGATGGCTATATGAAGCCTATGGGAAGCCTATGCAGTGAAGCCTATGCAGTGAAGCCTAAGCAGTGAAGCCTATGCAGTGAAGGGACATGCAGTGTTCACCGTACACTTGTGACATTCTTCGATGAATGTCCGTTCCCCCTACTCCTTCTGCTGTCAGAAAACGAACAACACCTCTTTGCTCTTCTTTAGACGCCTCCATTGCACTGTTTCACTGCTTACAACGTGAATGACCTCGTTGGACGATTGACGCATGCTTCTGCTAGCTTTTAGTCACGTGACTTGCACCCGTGACCTCTAGCGGCGGGCTGTGAACTTCGCACTCACTCGTGTCGGAACCAATCTTGGTTACACATGCAACGATATTATCCTTCTGTCACCGGTTTGCCCATTACACACTCCGGCTCGTTCCTTTTTGAACGCCCCTTATACCTGCAAAAATAGTGAACATTATTGTACACGTTTTGAATGGAAAACACTTGGGATTCGATATATCCTATTACACACTCGGCGAATATAGCCGAAGACGGTAACCTCATAAACACCCCGGATGTTTGCAAGTAAAATCTGTTATCAAATGTGAAAAATTGCATCCTAAAAAGCAAAGCAACTAACATCGCCATCTCTTTAAGATTAAAAATTTTTTTACCCTGTTGGATCTCTACATCATATTCAATGGCATGTTGTATAGCACGCATAATTAGACTTTGCGTTAAGGAAGTGTACAAATTTACAACGTCCAGCGACACCATCTTTGTATTGGGAACTATCGAGTTCGTATGAAGAAAATCCAGAAAAGGTGTACGATCTTTAATGCTATATTTGGAATGATAGTGTAATGTGGCCATTTTTTTCTCTTTGAAATAGTCATGATGGACCTTATGTAGTAGATGGTCAGAAACGTTGTGTTTTAACTTGTTGTTTCTAATTCACACCTTAATCGTGCATATATAAGGTAGGCAATTTTTAATTTGAATTCAGCACGTTTTTCAGTAAATAGATTTCAGTTCTTTGCTCAGTTTCTGAGCATAAGGGACAGTGACATAACAGTTATGAGATTTACTTAAAATAGTTATTCCTTATGTTATTATATTCATTCTTTGTGTTACGTAGATTACAATTTGTAGAAGACCTTGTTATTGTAAAAAATTTTATTATATTTTTAAAAATATCATTCAGTCTACTATAATAAAATACAGCCTGAAGAAATATCGTTTAGTAAATGTGAGACGGAGAAGTCGGAAGGTGATGTGTAGTATAGATGTAGGAGATTTCTTTATTTATCATTATTATACATGTTACTATTCTCAATTTATTATCAACGAAGTACGAGGGCAGATCAAAAAGTAAGTTGCACTTCTAATTTATGGCCAGTCATTAAACCACCTATACAAAAGCAATACGGCTATGACAGCACACAATGTAAGTTCACTTTTCCACATAGTTCTCATTTCTCCGAACGGACAACCAACTTTTCGATTCCAGATGCATAAAAATCTCCTCCAGCACTATGTAACCACCCAGAGACAGCTGCTTTCACCTCCTCATCATTTCGGAATCGTTGTCCACCGATGTCCTTTTTGAGTTTACCGAAAACATGAAAATCACATGGCGCTAAGTCGGGACTGTATGGAAGATGTTGCCATACCTCCCACTTGAATCGCTGCAGCAGTTCGCACGTTTGACGGGTCTTGTGAGGTGCTGCATTATCGTGCAACAAAATCACACCGGCGCTCAATTTTCCCCGGCGCTTCTCTTTAACTGCTTTACGCAACGTTCAATGTTTGACAATACGCCACTGATTTCATGATGAATGTCCGTGCAATTAATCCGTTTGGCCCATAGAAATCTCATTGTTGCACGCACCTCCAATTTGGAGTGAACATCCAGTTGACGCGCCATGCATCCTAGCCCGCTATCCACATACAACAAGACGGCAAACCACACCAACCTTCCTATCGGACGTCTGAATAGTTACTGTCCCTTTCTCCACATTGCCCAAGATTATGACATACAGCGCGCTCTTGCAACTTACTTTTTGATCTGCCCTCGTATTATTAACAAAAAATGTTCTAATGGACTTTATTTCCTTATTGAACTCGTTCCTCGATGATGAAAGTAGTTGTCACTTTCATGTGCATAAAGCGTCTGTTTTTGACGTAGAAGGATATGAGATTGAACATTGGATGGTTTTTTTTCGGTGGCAGCAGACTTTTAATTTTTTTTTAATTTTTTAACTTTAAATTGTTACCAATACATTTTTAAGTGTGTTATTAATTTTTAAAAAAAAATATCTGTTTAATAATTATTATTCTTTTTCACCCTCGATCTATTAAGATATTTTTGTACTCGTAAAAAAGTTTTTATCAGTGAAATTTTTGTAAAAAAAAAATTATTTTTCTTTTGTCTTGGTTCCCAATATTTTCATTTTGCTTCGTAGACTACACCGATATCTACTTCAGTGAAAGCAAACAGCGACATGAGCACGTATCTGCTTGGTTTGTTTAGATGAGATTTCAAATACTTAGAAATGATCTACAAATATTTTTTGCAATGCTATGATAGTGGCAATTTCTTTCAGAAAGTATTATATCTAAATATGATTGTTGTTAAAAATGAATAGATTTATATATTTAAGAATCTTCTAAAATATTTTTAAATATTGCTGATAAAAAAAATTAAATTAAATTTTATTATTTTAATTTTAGTTTTTTTCTTCAAAACGAACCCAGAAAATATTGCAAAACAAACAAGAGAAAAAAGTCCTTCCGGTGTTTTTTTATTTCTCAAGACGAAACAGGTTATTGAAGAAGAAGACGAATTTATCCAAATCCACTTACAAACAAGACATCAATATTGGAATCGTTGGATTTGATCGCATTTTTAGCCAAACCACGAGCATTCCTCTGAAGTTAATATGGTGTTTTCTCCTCAGTCTTTCGGTGGGGATTTGTACCCTACAAATTTATGACACAATTCTCAGCTATAAAAATGGAGACCCCGACACGATGTTAATCATAGAAACCAATTTCTCAATAAAATATCCTGCCATGACCTTCTGTCCTTTCCGTCCATTTGAATATGGGAAAGTTATCAACATATGGAAAGAAACATTGGCTGACGAGAGAAACACAAGCGTTGAATTTATTTCCATAGCGGATTTGGTCGAATGGCAAGAAGTGGACTTCATGGATTTTTGGAATATTGAGGCAGTCCGTAGTGACCAAATCCAAAACAATCATGTAAAGGTAGGAAAGAAATGCTATCACTATTACTTCTTTTGTTAATCAGAATAATCATATTTTCTGAAATTTTTTAAGTTATCTGTGAATTCTAATTAACAGAAAAGTATATTTAGAAGTCTCCGTAGAATAGAGGAAAGAATTCAATTCTGTAGAATTAAACCGAAGAACTAAGATAGAATGATTTCTTTTCCTTAATTTAAAGAATTTTTGCTCTTTTATCTTAGTTCTAATTTTCTAGTAAATTCAGAAGAAGGAAAGATTTTGAAAAATGAAATGAAATTGATATTGAAAAGGAAAAAAATTGAAATGATAAGTGCTCTGATCATACGATACAAAACACCAAATCTATTGACCCCTATTGCTATTTCTCCGTTTGCTTTTTCCATTTTTTTTCTAAGGCTTTTGTACCTTGATCTATTTTTGTTCTTAAAGATTAACCTTCTAATCTTTTCAATTTATGTGGACTCCATGGATGAAAAAAATATCAAATTAAATTCTTAAATTACTTTTTACATATTATTTAGTTACAGTGTTAATTAAAATTTCTTACATTAACCCAATAAGTTCTACAAAGTTCTATTAATTGGAACTGTTTACTAATTCCATTTGATTAATATGGAAGCTCCTTATCCATCCACTTAATCATTAATTCGGTGGCAAATAAGACTATAGCTGATTGCTCTTAGATCATCGGTTCATTCATCTACAAAAAAAGGAAAGTATTAAGATATCATTATGTTTTATTGTAATGTTTGCCTCAAAAAATTAGGTAAAAAAAATCAGACTAATCGTTCTGGTGGGCTCCTGAACGTTATTGACTCGTGAACGTGTTTTCATGATCACTACCACCAGGAGACGAGAATTGTAGGAGATGCCTCCCCACATCATGATGCCACCTAAGGTGTGTCGCTCAACAATGAATTAAGGATTTATAGGTTGCTCAATGCTTCTTTCGTAGTCGAGTACGGTGATTATCTGCATCCAGACAAAACCTGAATTCTTTATTAAACACAAACAGTTGCCAGTGCAACTCGCTTATTACATCACTGCAAATGAAGCTGCCGATGGTAGGTGTTAATGATAGACAACATAAGAGGCGCCGAAAATGTAAGTCTTGTTCTACAAGTCGCTTTGTGTGGATAGATACAGGCAGTGGCTTAGCAACGCCTTTGGGGGCCCGGGGCGGGAGTTTCATTATTCCACAACTAAAAAGAAAAAAAGGAAAAACGGGATCTCTAATTCAACAACCAAAAAAAAAAAACCAAAAAAAAAACGTTGTGGTAAAGAGGCTGGTTGGAATAGTTAGGTGAATGGGGCCCCTAGGCTGGGGCCCCATAGGCCAGGGCCTTCAACAACCAAAAAAAACGTTGTGAATAGGATAAATTTTAAATATGAATTCGTCTCGTCGTGGGGCCCCTCCCAGGCGGAGGCCCGGGGTGGTCCGCCCCCCCCTTGCTACGCCACTGGTACAGGGGATTCTAGTGATGCCGCTACGTGTCTCTGGATGGTGAAGTGGGATATCCTTAGAACAGTTAGTACCTATTGAGTAGCATGATCCTCTCTTAGGCTAGTCTGCCTTGGATTACCAGTGCCTTTCTTAGGTTAATGTGCTCCCTTACGTTTCCATTGCTACCAACGCTGTCGTAGAATACTGTCCAGGTGACGCCCAATTCGACGGTTGCCTCCAGCAACCCTAGAATACGATCTCTCTCGAACTCTTTGTCAGTTGTTGAAAACTATGTCGAATGCGTCGTCGAGATATTGTGAGGATATCAGTACTCCACAACCAGTGTTTATAAAGCAAACAGCACAGAACATGTCTTTGGTCTCGATGCTGTATTTTCTTCAAGGAAGTAAGGGCCATTGATGAATGATGCCGTGAAGCCGCACCAAACTGTTATCTTTGGTGAATACAGTGGAATTCGATGATGAACGTGTGGATTACTATCAGACCAAATATGGCAGTTGTTTAAATTCAAATGGAAATGAAGTGAGACTCCACAGCATTTGCCATGGCCATGCATCACGACTGTCAAAAGAAATGCTTTCCGCAAATCATAATCATCAGCAACCAATTCTTGACTGTGGGATATTTTGTAGGGGTAAAACCTAAAGACATTTCGCAGAACTCTTCACACTGTCGTATACGGCATGTCTAATTCCCGTGATATTGCACGTGCACTACTACTACCATGTGCATTTGTGATTCTCTGCTCCACTATTGCAGTTGCAACTTCGTCTGCTCTCTGCATTCAACTTGGCATGCGACCAGACTTACATCAAAAGTTCCTGTCTCTTCAAAACGAAAAATCATTTTCCGAAGATTCCGTAATAATCGTCAGTGGACCTTTACATAAACCTTTTAACTGTCGAAATGCCAAATTCAAGCAGAAGCGCTTCTGTTTCGTTGATAGAAGAGTTTAACAAGTAATGCGCGATCCGGTAAGGTGAGCTTCATGACCCTGTGCTAGTCGTTGATTTGTGGAAAATGCTTTATAACTCCTTTTTTAGGCGAAGGTTGTTCGATTACATCGCAATATGCACATTACGGGGACAGCAACGGCAGAATTCATCCTTAGCGGCCGAACTTGAGCTATTTATTTTTTCTTCAGAAATCGAAACCGCATACTCAGGACAGTATGAAATTTGGTTGCGATTCGCCCAGTAGTTTTTCCTAAAGAGATCTAAACATCTCTTTAATTGAATCAGCCGATATTTAGAAATTTCATTCCAAAGTTGAGGCGATTTTAACTGATAACTCTTTGTTAGTTAGACTTAATCTTCGGAATTGATAGTGACAGGTGGTTAATAGATCTTGTATCATAGGAATGGATGTTTGGATTAATGGCTAGTGAAATGTAGAGATACAGTTTTTGATTAATTAGTTTATAAGTAAAGATCGCTAATTGTACTTGACAGACTTGTGGGTAAGATATGATTTTGTAATTAGATCCAAGAAATCGAGTAGATTACTGTCTGGATATTTTATCTATAAATCTTAGAAAACCTGCTTTAAGAAGCATATTTTCATAAAAATTAGAAGGGTTGCCCATGATACAGGTCCGTAGCACAGATTTGAATGAATAAATGAATGAATGAATAAAGATTTAGTAGTATTTGAGTTGAGAGAAAGTTTAATTTTCTAATAACACGTAAATATTTGGAGACTTTATAAACAATTTTTTGGGCATGTTATGATCCTTCCAAGAATTTTTGGTATGATTCATTTGGGCATAAGTTTTGGAAGGACCATGAGTAAGATAGATTTATAAGTATTTGAAGGAGCAGACCTCTTTTAATTGGGAGTTATTGTAATTTATACAGAAGTTTTTAATAGAAGGAGTTGGTAGAAGAACATATATACTGTTTTAATTGAATTTGGTATAAGATCGTTTGCTGAAAGCTAAGATTCGAGATACTAGAATAATATTTGAAAGTCTTGCATGAGATTTTCTGTATTTTTGTTAGCAAACAAGAATTCTGTCGTCTGCATAGAAAATAGATTTGGAAGCATTTATAAATAGGTTGAACAGAAGGGAAGAAAGGATAGAAGCTTTTTGGGGTGCAATATCAGAAAGAATAATACCCATCTATAATAAGCTGATGGAGAAATATAAGAACAGCCACATTACAGAAGGATCTCTAATGCGAAGATACTCTAATATTTTAAGCAGAATATCAATATTTATCGATTCAAAAGCTTTTTTTGAAATCAAGAAAGAGTTCAAAAAGTATTTCATTTGATGCCATATTCTCTGTAATAAATTCAGTTATTGCATTTTTATATCTTTTTCTTTTCTTAAAACCGTGTTATTACGTGCAGTTAGGTGCTTTTGATAGATAATGTGGGGAAAGTTTATTATGTAATAGTTTTTGAAATACTTTTGAGAAAGTATTAAATTGAGATATGGCAATAGTTTTCCAGGTCATCGTCTCCTGATTTCCACAAAGGGATAATTTTAGCAAGTCTAAAGAAGAATATTAAGATGCTTTCAATATATCTTCACATATGGAGATATTAAATATGTGCGACAGAGGAAGTAAAATTTTATCGTTGACATGTTTAAGGAGAGTAGGAGGAGATAGTTTGTTGCAGAGATGTGATAAGTTGATTATGGAGCGGAAGTCGGAAATAGAAAGAAGGAGAAAAGACATGCGTTGCTAAGGGAATGTTAAGTATTTTTGAGTGAATCAGTGATAGAGTTTTAAGAATTTGTCAAGATGTTGTTTTGTATCTTTTGAACAATAATAATAATAATAATAATAATAATAATCCCCCATGGACCCTACCTCCTCGCGGTGGGGGCGGGAACTACACTAGCTTTAGCTTTAGGGTAGGCAAAAGGATCCAACCATCCCTGATGAGAACTCGTTCTAATACAGATCATGCTGCATCGGGTGTGGCGCAGGATAAAGTCACCCGCGTTCAGGGGTTAGGCAGAGGCCTCTGTTCGAAAAATATACTACAGTCTCTCACAGGTGGTGGTGGAGAAAGTGGCACCCCATCCTGTAGTAAGGCTACCACAATGCCCGGGGAACACCATCGAGCCCGAACAGTCGGAAGTGTTTCATCTGTGTCAGAGCAGGCGACCACCAAGACTGGGAAACCACGGCAGCGCATCCGATGGTCACCACAGATGAACCAGGATCTTATGCGCGACTTCTACACTGTCACACAGTTAGGAACTCAACTCACAGTATACAGACAGGCAGTACATCACGCATTCACCACACGTTTTCCATCGTTAGGGCTTAGCGAACAACAGGTAGCGGATCAGCGACGTTCCACAGTAGTAAACAATCTTATTCCTCCATGCATACTTACACAAATTAGGGAAGAGGTCGCTGAAACCAACCACAGGACACCACACCCCACCCCACCAGAAGACATTACCTTTATGGCAAACACAGAAGCAATCTCTACCCTTCAGTCCACATGCCCCAACAATAAAACTAATGACATACTACAAGCAGCACATGATAATTTCTACATCGCACTAGCACAATATACAGGCACAGACCCCACACTCAGACCTCCACTCCCCAAAGTACACACATCAAAACAACTCGCCACAGTCATATACCATCTCAACACACACACTATCCCACAACACCTTGACAATATCCAAACAATAGAAGACATACATATAACACTCTACTGCGTGGCACAGGGAACCATTCGGGCACTTGTAATCAAACAACACCACATACCTACCACTGCACGGTCACAAGAATACATCCCCCCTTGGAGACGTCGCCTTGAGGCCCGCATCAGCGACCTTAGAGGAGACATAGCCAGGCTCACACAATATTGTGCAGGAAACAAAACAAAGAAACTTACGTCCCAGGTCAGGAAGATATTCAAGCACATAAACACTCGCCCTTCACACTCAAACCATCATAACCAGGTTCAGGAACATCTCGACACACTAAAACAAAAACTGAGTGCACTTACAAAAAGATTACAAAGATACAAACAATGCACTCTGCGCAACCAACAGAACAATACTTTCCAATACAATGAGAAAAAATTCTACAGATCCCTTACATCTGCCTGCACTACCTCCAACACAAACACACCCACCAGCGAGGCATTACATGAATACTGGTCGTCTTTGTGGTCCAACCCTATCCCCCACACTGACAAAGCACCGTGGATCACAGAGGAACAACAACTCCTGAACACTTACCCTTCATGCCCTTCCATGATATTATTCTCGCAGACATACAGAGAGCACTAAAACATGCACACAACTGGAAGGCTCCTGGTGCAGACGGCGTTCAGAACTTCTGGATCAAGAGGTTCACGTCCCTGCATGGGAAGCTAGCTCTTGCACTCACTGGCATAATCCATTACCCAGAACATATGCCTCTTTTCCTCACACAGGGTGTCACTTACCTACGGAGCAAGAACACTGCCTCCCCACACTTTACAAACTCCTAACCTCCTGCCTTGCAGACAAAAATTACACACACATCGAGACACATAACATTATTTCCGAACAGCAGAAGGGCTGTTGTAGGAATTCCCAGGGTTGTAAGGAGCAACTTCTTATTGACTCGGTAATCCTGTGGCAGGTGCGCGCGAAAAATACGAACTTACACATTGCTTACATCGACTACAAGAAGGCATTTGACTCAGTCCCCCATTCACACTTTTACACACACTTCAACTCTACAAAGTACACCCCAAGATCACGGCATTCTTGGATGCCACGATGAAGAGTTGGAACACAACATTACACCTAAGCACCTCCGACACCTCCATCACTACAGACCCCATTCCCATAAGGAGAGGTATTTTCCAGAGAGACTCCTTGAGTCCTCTTTGGTTCTGCCTCACCTTGAATCCATTAAGCCACATGTTAGATAACACAAAACACGGTTATAGGCTTACCTCAGGCACTCTGACACCATACAAAATCACACACTTACTCTGCATGGATGATATTAAACTCTACGCCACAAAAAACGCACAACTTACCAATTTGCTGCAAGTTACAATACAGTTCACCAAAGACATTGGGATGGAATTTCGAATTGACAAATGCCGCAAGCTACATATAACACGCGAGAAGACTACGAATTTGGAGGGTTTTGAACTGGACCATGGGTTGGCCATCCAATCCATGGAAGAGGGAGAGAGCTACAAGTACCTAGGCTTCCAGCAAGCGCGCGTCATTGACAACGCATTTAAGAAAACATACCGTGCTCGCGTTCACAACATCCTCAAAACACAACTCAATGCCAGAAATAAAATTAAAGCCATCAACAACGTCCCCACACTAACATATTCGTTCGGCATAATTCCATGGTCAAACACTGAACTCAAAGCACTACAACGCACAACACGCACTACATTCACGAAACACAACACGCACCACCCCAAGTCCGCTACGGAAAGAATGACTCTTCCCCGCAAAAAAGGAGGCCGAGGATTCATGAATCTCTTCACCCTACACGAAAAACAAGTACAGACACTTAGGGAACACTTCCACCAAAGAGCAACACACTCCTCACTCCACTCAGCCCTTGTCAAGGCTGACACACACCTCACACCCCTGGACCTCACAAACCCTTCTCTAACACTCACCAC
>JAFIDM010000001.1:156443481-156458659 GCA_023159025.1 Thereuonema tuberculata
TTTTTTTATGCCTGTCGTCCGACAGGCTTTGCTGCTAGTTTCATAATAAGAAAAAATGAAAAAAAATAGATAGATACACAAATTTCACAGACGGCGACGTTTGACTGTTGTTGGGCCACTCGGCTCCTCAAAGTCTCTTACCCCATATATTTCCGTCGCCCCATATATGCAGTCCAGGTCTTTAACATCTGGTTCGTCAATTTCATCTGGTTGGAGGGAGTTAGCGCAGGAGTTTCCCTTGCAGTTAGCACAAATCAATGAGTACTTAATCCCAGCCTTCCGACACCCATAACCACCTGCACACCCCTTTGTGCATTTGCAGAAAATTGTAGAGAGAAGAGACTGTGGAGCTGGTTCCTTGTTAGTAGGAACGGGGTGAAGACTAAAATTTGATGCCTATTTTTGCCAATCGTCATGTCAGGTCATATCCCACTCCAGCACTTATCAGACCTTCTGATAGTAAACCAACCATTGAGCGCAAACCGTGTGTAGTCTTCTTGGGATATTTTCTTTTCAAGGCCCATCATGTCTTGTAAATAGAGCTGCGCACATTTAGCATACAGAAAATTTTCACTGCCATGAAAATAGGGTAGCATTTTCTTAACAGTGGTGAGGTGCAGTTCCCAGTCGCCACTCCTCTCAGCCTGTATGAATTGCTTCATCAGAGTTGTCATGTCGAAGTAGAGAATCCAAATCTTGGCAGTGGGACCATTTAGCTCCAGATCTTCAAGTTTCTGTCCAAACATCTGCTTCAAAGTTTCATGATCAAGGCCTTCCAAGGGACTTGTTGAGGTAGACACCTCTTCAAGGTGCTGATCTGTTCTCTCATTGTCACTCATTCTTGAGAGGATGACATGTGCGAGAGCCAAATTGCAAAGGATATGTGCACGAACTGCCCTTGAATAAGAACGACCAGCCATCATTTTTTCTGTTGATGCCTGAGCGTAAGCAACGCAGAATAGCTTTTGCAGCCCACTTCTAATCATAATATGGCCTATGGCTCCAACCATGACATAAAAAGATGAAACCCTCCCAATCGTAATTTGACAATGCCCAAATCGGAGTCTGGAAGGAAAGATGCCACTATCTCACGTGCATTAAGATAGAGAGGCTGGTCAAATGTAACCAAACAGACATTTTGTTTGATTCTTTTGCATTTGTTTATTGCAGTGAGAAGTGAAGTGTACACAGTGTCATAGTTGCTGGGAGGTGCATTGATGAATGGAAGGAACAGTGTCTGTGACATAGAGTACGGTTCAGAGCACGTTATTTGCTCCATGAAGCCATTCCAACCTGGAAGATTATCTCCTTTCCATTTACCAAAAATCCACTTGAAATCAGCCAGTTTAATGTTAACTCTTGGACAATTTTCCGTCAAGTCCTCAAACATGATGCTCTTCAAGGTGCTCCAGTATGTTCAAATGTTGTTACTGGAATTACAAAGAATTCTGCAACTGTGCTGGCTTTTGGAACAGTACTTTTAGCAATTACTAGCCTCACTTGAAGAGGCAGAAATTGCTGGCATTACACATTGGACACCGCACATGGCATGGAAATTATTACGGATATCAAATGTGTCAACATTGACATCTGCATTGTCAAAGGCCTATTTAGAAAAAGAATTTTGGTGGTTAAAGCTCTGAGGTTGGTTCATACAAGACACCTCAAACATCCTGGTCTCGTCGTTGGTCTCGTCGCTGCGGATTGGAGGCGGCGGGTTCGCTTCCCGGCCTCGGCGGAGGACGGGAATTATTCCACGCTCCATTCTTCTCCAAACGGGTACCGGGTTTCTTTCCCGATAGTTAAAGGCGGGCGGGTGTCGGGCTGACCACCCGACCTCATACTAGTCCCGTTGGTCAAGAAACGTCGGGAGCCTTACCTCCCGCGCACCCATGGGCCTGTATAGCCTGTTTGGGGACTGCTTTAACTTTTTAACAGAACTCTATAACTTTTGGTAGATGGGTTAGTTTAAACATTAACAAACAGCAGAAGTTAAAACGAAATTTTCTCATAAATATGTAAAACCGCAAAAATACCCCTTTTGTGGGAACATTTTTCCCCGCCACCACTTAAGCACAACTCCGCCGGGGGGGGGGACCTAGGTTAGGCATATTGGGCCACAAATGAAGCCATTAAAACAATAAAACCTTTTGTAGCAATTATTTCCGATTCGTCTAATTTTTTGGTTTTACGCTACTGGCATAATAATGCAATGCGTTTCCCCCAGCAGCTGTGGAAAATCCGAAAAAATCGAAGTTCTGAAACATCTCTGATAAATTCTGCCGCATACAATTGCTGCATTTCTGTATAAACTTTATTTATGCATGAAAGAAACTCGCAATACTCTGATATTCATTGTGTACTCGCATGTCTTCGACTCGAATCAGTGAACATCGTTTCAGACGCCATTTCTTTCCATGGGCGTGACGTCACGACTGACGTGTTCCAACGCTGCCCTGTGATTGGTAATTCCCACCAACTTTTAGTTGGCCAACTCGAGTTGGTTGTGCAGCAACAATTAAAATCGCTGGCAAGTCGCTGAAAAACGTGATCAAAGTTGGCTCTAGCGACTCGAAAACTGAAATTTGGCCGACTAAGTTGGTGCGAAATTGGATGGTGTTCACGGGGCTTTAGAGATGTGAGGGTAACAGCACAACGCAACTGGGAGGGTTAACGCAATACAACTTCGTGGGTTCTAAGTTCATTGGTGCAATGATGAAATGGTGTTCTTGTCGAACCAGCCAAAAGACGTTTTAAACCTCATTCGAAAAACAGCTAGGAAACTTGCCAAGGATTCCTTCATATCAACTGCATAGGAAGAGTCTCTCTCAAGGACAGTTACAGTATAATTCCCAGACTCCGAATACTACCAAAAATACATAAAAGATACAGATGTAGATGGTTTATATCCTGTGCGCCCTATTGTAAATGGTGCATCATCGGCTATCAAGGTAGTCTACTGTCGCAGATTATACATAATAGACTGAATAAATTAGATATATTTTCTAACTTTGACGTATCAAACAGTACAAAGTTTAGTAGTATACAGGGTGCCACAGTGCCGCTGATTAGGGCGTTTGGGATCAGTATTTGCTTACTCATTTACTTAATAGGGCGATTGGGATCGGCATTTGCATAATATTGGAAAATAGGATGTTTGAGATCGGAAGTTCCATAAGAAGGTAATCTGACGAGAGTTATAAGGGCATCTGAGATATTTATACGTATTTACATATTAATTAGGAGGGTTGGAAGGAAAAAGGATAGTTGTTTTTGAATTAATGGAGACAACCCTATCATGTAATATATCAAAATTTATGAATTTTCTTATTTAATTGAATGGTGATGGAATGAGAATGTTTGAAAGCTGTAATTTATATTTCATGAAGCTTCTAAAGAGTATGGATTGGTGATGGAAAGTTTGAATGATTTAAAGTTATTACAACATTTGTTTTAAGGAAATGTATTAGTTTTTTTGACGTTAAAGTTTTCTTTATATGATGAATAAGGAAATTGCAGTCGTCATCTTGATGGTAAGTTTTATTTTTTCTTGTTTTTTTTTTAAGTATAAGTTATTACGACCTTTCATTTAAAGAAATGGATTACTTTTTTTAACTTATTAAATCGCAATAAGTTTTAAGGAGAAAAATGTATTATTATTTTTGTTTTGAAGAAAATTATAATTTCTACAACTTATGAAAATCACAGAAAAAAATATTTTTTTTTTATTTGTGTTTGGAAAGATTTCACACACACTCAGAATTCACTTTCTTTTTGATTTTATTCCATATAAAAAAAATAAAAGTGATTACATTTTTAAATATTTCAATTTCAGCATTTTTTCAGTATCATCTTTGTCTTTTTTGATGGGGAGAAGGGAACAGCAAATCTGGTTAGGAATGCAAGTTGCGGATTTCCGAAAACTGTCATTATCAGTTTGTTTGTGGACTATTTCATGTTTGAAAAGCGAACGAACTTGCCAACAAACATACTGTTCGTTATTGTTTTTATTTGCTCTAAACAGTTTTAGAAAATCGTGTAGAAAATATCCACAGCTTTTATAATAAATGTATAATAAACAATATTGTCCACACACTGTTGAATAAGGTTCTCGTAGAGTTTTGTGATTCTCAACATGACAGTAAGTATGGTCGAAGACAAATCGTTTCAATGATAATTGTTTTATATGTCAATCATAGGAATTGAAGAGCTTGCCAACATTGTTCTCCACCCAAAGTGCGATCCAGTGAGATCCCGGTTGATCGTAGGGTCACGATTGACAACAAAGGCCTGATATGAAGGTCGTTTGCATACACACTGCCAAAATGTTGCTTGGTTATGGCGTTGCGACTTAATAATTCGGTGATCTGGACACTATTCATGATGATAAGAGTTGTGTCGACATTTTGAGTCAAAACACAATTACAACTAATACTTTCACTGTTATTGCAATTGTTATTGTTTTGATGATGACAATGATACAGGGAAGACACCACTTGATAAAAACACATCTGGTGAATGTGGTGTTCATATGAGGATGAGGAAGGAATTCTGGCTTGGTCATGTGATGATTAATCTAGTCCATTAGGATGTTGCGGGAGGAATCGATCTCGATGATTTTTGGGAATTCTGCAAAACAATTACATTTATGGTACTTGTCAATGCCATTTTGAAATGCATATCAATTCGCACTGTACCCTGACTATCTAATTGAAAGTACTCTGAAGTACTTGAATCATTCGCCGATAAGTCAAAAGCATTAAGACTTGATCCTTTACCATAATCTGCATAATTAAGAGCTAAACTCATCACATACTAAATGATCAGTCACAGCAGAAGTAAAAGGAAATTTCGTGCATTTAACTTATTGGTATAATCGTGTTGACTGGGAATTGGATGACCATCAACTGACAAATTAATTAAATTACTATCAAAATGATGAAAAACGGAATGGATTTTCTTTAAAGGAACTGTTAAAGGCTGTATTTTCTACTAAGCCTAATAGGACCGTAGGTACCACCGGTGCAGCCGGGGCAGTGCCCCGGGGCCCCCGAGCAAAGGGGACCCCCGAACGAAGCGGTTTTTTTTTTACGAAACCATAAACACCTGTTGCCCCAGGCAGATCCGGCGTTAGGGGTTGGCGAACTTAGAAAAAAGAGGATAAAATAGGATTGTCGTTTTTTTTTTGGTTGTTAAAATAAATTGTCCTTTTTTTGGGGGGGGGGTTGTTAAAATAGGATTGCCTCTGCCCCGGGGGCCCCCAATCCTCTAGCTACGGCACTGAAGCCTAACACAACACGTTTTGGAAGCTGACCTATACAAACATTGTCTAGATTAGCTTGTAAATTACCTCTTGGGATGGAAAATAATTTACATTCGACTTTTATCAAGGGATATTTGGCTGGAGCAGTGGTTAAGATTTTGGAATGAACTAATGAAAAACTCAGATTTACTTTAACTTTATGCACAAACAACGAAGCGTGTTCTATCAAAACTTTATAGTTAGAGTTTGTAGGTAAAGGAGACAAAACCTAAGTTTGTTGCGGATAAGTCTTAGTCGGATTGTTTAATATCAATTGCTCTTGTTTGAACATGTCATAATGAAGCGATCCGACCAAGTCAAGTTGCTTTGAGCAACCATTAAACTACGCGTTTTCAATCCTTCATTGCATTTCTGCACTATTGGATCGAGATCATTGAATTTTTCTCCTTTGTCCTTATACCATCCGTAAGCTGTTAGTTGCTTTTGAATCTTGACTGTGATTTAATAAAGTTTCTAAATAAGCTCGATAAAAATAACAATTATTTGTGGATGAAAGTAATTTATCTTCTAAAAATACATCAATTTGACTAAAGAGTGACTGGAGTAATAGATTAACGTGAGATAATTTATCATTAGTTTCAAGGGAACTGTGGTCATTTCCTTTTATAATTTTAAGTTTGATATTTAAAATAGATTTCGAGATATCTACGTATTCGTCTCCTACCTCTGAAATGACAAATTCAATTGGTGAAGTTTTCGAAAGTGAAGCTATAGAAATATCATCGTTTATCATCGTTCTTATTTTTATGAGGAAACTCACCGAAGTGGACCAGTGACCTGTTCCGACAATGCTGTATGGTATTCCGATATGCTAAAGAACTTCGTGGTTCTACAACAGCAGCAAATAGGATGTCTCAATTCGAACATCTTCATGCAGGATGGTGCACCACCCCACATCGGATGTTAGGTACAGCTAATGTTGTGGCAACATTTCTCTGACACCAGAATCATTAGTCGTGCATTTCCCACAGTATTGCCACCGAGGTCGCCTGATCTCAATCCTTGTAACTTTTGACTGTGGGAATTTCTTAAACGCACTGTATATCAAGGACTTGTTCCCGATATCCCGACGTTGAAAGATCAAATTACATTACAAGTGCGATAAATCCATTCCAATATGTTGCCAGCCGCCGTGTAACATGTCCTGCACTGCATCCAGCTCGTGGAGCATCACAATGGTAGTCATATGGAACATTATTTGTAGTCTACATTGTTACGGAACTTGATGTGTGCTATCTCATTTGGCAATTAGTCATTCATTACTCATACGTACTATATAAAGTCACTATTTTTTTTGCGTCTAAAGACAAATATGGAAAGCATTTGATCTTGGCATTTGCCGACAATGCGAATACGTGATTGGCTCTAAGACCGCCACGTGACCCATGAGCTGCCATTTTGGATCCATCTCTTAACTTGTGTTCGGTTGAGACGCCGATTTTATGAAGCAACTACATCATTTTGCTTATACTTTTTACCTTTTTTCTGTGGTAAAATAGAATGATAGTAGTTCTGATTCGGCTGAAGTAACAGAGCAGAGCTGTTTTTGCGGTTTCCAGCGGGTGAACAAAATAATATTCGTTTGAAATGCTGGCTCCACCATGTTGGCATGAAAGGTTTTTAAGTATTTACTTTCTACTGCAATAAACTTATTTACTGATAATAATTACCGCTAGTTTTAACAAGAAAATAATTGTTGTTTTCTGTAATTAAAGAAACATTTCATGGAGGATCAATTCAAAAACATCGTGCTGACGATAAATGAAAATTAAAACGAAATACTGTTTGTTCGTAAACTAATGACGAAATACTGGTAAATAGATTTGCAAAGACTGTAAAAGTATTCTGATTGCTATTTTTTGCATTGAAAACGATACACACATTTGAAAAGCAATGTAAAATTTCACTTTGAATAAGATGTGGAAATCATCCTCTGAAAATGAATTCTTAGTATTTCCTTCATTTAATATTTTTACAATTTGTCGAACAATAGAAACTGAATTTACAGAAAATGAAAACGGAAAATGCTTGGCAAATTCAGCAGTGAAAATTTGGAAAATGAGTGTGAGGATAATTGTTCATCTTGACGTCCATCTTGCCTTGATATTCTCAAAAGAATAGCTGATCAGTAAAGCTTTTTCTGATCAGATAATTAATGTTCAACAAAAACTGAAAAAGAACTGTTATGGGAGTAGAAAGTACGGGCATGAAACATAGAAATACAATTGTCATTTCAGTAATATTTATTATTAAGTAATTTTTTTTTTCGTTTTACTCATTTTACTTACTTAAGAAAGTTGTAATTTGAAAGTAAAAGAATTCGTTTATAATGAGTTAACTGCAGTAAATCATCGATTTTAAAAATAAATAATCATTGTTGATAAAGTTTACAATGATATTACTATAAAGTTTCTTCAAATAAAATGAAAAAAAAAAATAAACTGCCCTTTGCGCGACTCACGTCAGTGCTGTGGCTCCAAAATGGCGTCGTACGGATAGATGTCCAAACTTGTCTTTGGACGCAAAGACCATACAGTGACTTTAGTACTACAACCTTTGCAGCGCCACATTTTCCTCTGTTGGCGACTTTTGGTACTAATTTTATTTTTTTAGAAATCGAAACCGCATGTTCCATTCTGTATGTCGACCGAATGCTGTTACGATTCGTCCAATACATTCCTCGCTAGAGGGCTCTGAACACTTCATGTTATTTTATGCCCACCCGGTATTTAATTCTCTTTTCCATTTGTGATATATGTCTAATAAATATATAAAAGATTTGACGTTGATATATTCTTTTTGATTTATTGCAGGTTACCCTTTATGACAAATACTTCTTTACCATACTGTAAGGATCCAGAGACTTTTAACAAAAGCTTTGAAGCTACAAAAGATGTAATGAAAAATCGCTTAAAATGCCGAATGAATTGTCCCAAGAAATGCTACGAATTTAAATTTATTCTCAACGTTCAATTTGTTACTGTGACTGCCAAGAAGTTCATGTTATCATTGCAGACTTTTGATAGACGAGTGCAATCCATACAAGAGTACTACTGGTATACAGGGTCCAGTTTATTTGCTGATATTGGAGGAAATGTCGGTTTTTTTCTGGATTCATCGTTTCTTACTTTAGTAGAAGTTATGGAATTCCTTATTGAATGGGTGAGTGTCTGTAAATGTTAATGTTTCTTGGTTGCTTTTCAAATTTCTAAAAATAAAGATTCGTTGCATTACATAAATTAATTAACTTGGATAGAAAAAAAAATCAAGATTGTGAAGGTCTGGAAACTACGAAAGTCGACAATTAAGAACTATTCTCGTAGTTATATCCTTTTTCCCAACTATCACTGGCGATCATCGTTTAGGATTATTTCGTAAATGTCGCCAGTCTCAGAGAATAGGTTTTGTGGATTGTAATGATAGCTTGCAGTAAAGAAAGCAGCAAATGTAGAAGACACTGAACCATATTCTTAGAGGTGTAAGATATTAGATAGCAGTGTTCGAGGTGATATAGTTAAAGCAGATGTCGTGACAACTCAGTAAGATATTTGCAACTTAGAAGTGTGTAGGACTTTGAAGATTTATTAAGAGAAAAAAAAAGCAATGGAATGCGTTTCGCATTCAAAGTTCTTAGCTATACTTTGTAGCATAAAAAAAATCCAAAAAAGTATGAATAGTCTAAATTAGTCTGGACAAAATCTTTACACAAGAAACAGTTGGTATCAAAGTGTATCTATTTATTAAACATGTTTTTAGGTTGTTCCTTTCCCACATTAAGTCCCTTTCAGGCTGGCAGTGGTCAGGACAAGGGATTTAAAACTGTATATTTTACATTTTATTATTTGTTTTTTGCTTGCGGAACCACTTTTGGGAGCATAAGAGGTGAGATCCTTAATTTTTTCGACCACTCTGAGCTTATCATCGAGGGTAAATCGGCCTGATGACGCCTAATAAGGATAAAACAGCTATCCCAGGTTCCCGTCGATGATAGCTGAGGGTTCGAATCCTAATTATGTGCATGCTGATTTATGTTTTTTAAGTTAGACAAATGAATATTAAAACTTTATTTTTTTTTAGGAGGTTCTCATTTTTCTCTATATGTTATGTAAATTATGAAAGTAATCCATATTTGAAAGGCATAAATATCAGTTACAGTTTGTATCATATGTGGTGCATATTATAAAACAAGTTTTCATGTTGTGAAGTAACATTTTCATTATTTGTGACAGTAAGTCTTCCTCCTCGAGGACTGATTAGTGTACTTATCACTGAATTTAACTTACATATAAAAAGTATAAGTTCAAAAAGATTTCTTCTGTACTGAACAGAATATCTTGAATACAAGTTATATGTTTTCACTACTTTCTGTTCAAGAAAAACTCTCGAGTGCATGCTCATAAGCGGCAGTAACGAACAAATCTACCATTTAAACCCTTCCAATTCTCGTTATGATAATTAACAAGAAACTGAAATGTATTTACTCATTTTTTTCAGCAACACTTGTCAAACATAAGTAGTAGTCAGCTTAGTGGAAAGTAAGTGAACTGAATCTTTCATCTTTACTTTTTATAACAGATATTGAATAAGTTTGAATCCTTTCGTCCAATTTACCTTTTGCCAAATGTTTCTTTATCAGGAATAAGTTTATCAAGTCATCCAAGCTTATTGGCATTAATAGTTCTTTTACAACATATATCTTGCTGGAGTCTGTTTATTACTGGGCTTTACTGAAAAAAAAATCTAGTAGAAAACTTGTTTGTGTTTATATTTAAACAAATTTCAGTATGCTTATTTTTACAGTGATACTTCCTAAAAAGAATTTTTTTCTATCATCCTCAGATACTGTACTATAACCCTGATATACAACTTACACACGTCCTTCATTGTCTCTCAATACAATATTTTTTAGTCTAAAGGATTATACTTAAATGGAACATATTGCCTTGCCACAAAATGATATCATGTGATCGATCTAAATCCGTTCTCTCTTTCATCTTCATCATTATTAGAACTTGATTTTAAGTATTATCGATTGGGATTGAATAATTCAGTTGGTTTAGAGGTTCAATATCTATAAGGAGTTGTTCTACTTATTTATATTTATCACATTTACAAAATTTTTTGATCCTTTCAGTTCTTCAATTGGCTGCAGAGAGATAAGTAGAAGTTTGCACTGTATCATATGAAGCTTAATCTATATAATGGAAAATGCTAGATAAGTTGTACTCTTAAACCATGAGAAGTGATGTTTCCTATTCATGAAACATCGAAATGATGACAATATCAATCCAAGTAGCATTTACTGATCACAAGGAAACGTCAGCTGAAGTCTTTTGCAATGCGAACTGATTATCAATCTGAACAGGTTTGATCCTGATCTTCTAGTTTAGACCAAGTCTATTCAACAACGAATTATAAAAGAAACTGCAACTGAAATCGTTGAACAATTACAAAGGAACAGTGAAGTCTCATGAAATGCACGTACCATAGCTACTCAGTTAGATATGCATTGCTTAGGAATATTTCACATGAATAAAAGCGCAATCGAAACTTGCTGCCAAACTTAAAACCTGAAATCCCTCTGTTGGCTTTTAAAACTCTTCCGAAATACATGTTGAGATCTCCAGATTTACGTTTTAGGAAATTCAGCCGAACAATCACAAAAAGTAAATAAAATTATAAATAAAAATAAAAAAGATCATCTACTACATAGGTCCTTTTTTTTTGAGGGATTTCCTCACTCCGGGAAAGAGTTGTTAGTTCTGCGCTCACCTTGATATAATTGATATTTATATCTCCCGAAGAAGGCCCGAGGCACCGGGCCGAAATATCGAGATAATATCTCATCCCGCAGTGAGGAAATCCCTCAAAAAAAAGGACCTATATAGTATCATATCTCACTACTCCTTCAGGACCAAATTATAAAAGATCATATCTTTTTTCCCATCTTCAGCAACCAAATATCTCCAGTTTAGGAAGGCAACATGTGATAGTGGCAATACCGATAAAAAATAATGGTCGTAGTTATTTCAAATGCTACGGAATTTCTGTGCGATGTCTTTTCGTGAAAGATTTATGCAGGATTATTCTAAAAGATGGACACAATTTAACTAATTTGTATTTATTGAAGTATAAATTGGACATGAACAATCTACATACTAATAAAAAGAGGACGGTTCAAAGTTTCGTTTTGCCACCGCTTGGGCGGTGACAGTTGGGTAAACGGCCGCTAGGGTACTCGCATCAAGAGACAGGCATTTCGTGTCATTCTCAGTTGTGAGTAAGACGGCTACATCTTAATTTATCTCCATTTTTAAAACAAAATCAGCCTTCATAAGCTACATTAAAGGAGAAAGCCATATACCCAACTGAATGGGTCTTAGCAGGAACGCAGCGAGTACCCGCCGTGGGACGGGAAAGGCAGAAGAAGCGGGGAAACCAAAGAATCCCCGAGGGCAGGAGGGGCCAGCCTGGAAAAACCAGGAGGCCGACAGGAGAGCGTCGATGTCGATCGCATGGAAGGAAGTCACTGGGAACAAGTGAGAAGATTCATCATTTGACTCGGTTGCCGCAGAATCCGGAACCAGAACAGGGACAAACAGGACAACACAAAAAAAAAAAAAAAGGGAGAGGTAGGAAGTCAGATCACCTCAGAAGAGGTGCGAAAAGGAAAAAAAAAAGAAAAAAGGAAAAAGAGAGGTGGGAAGTCAGATCACCTCAGAAGAGGTGCAAAAAGAGATCGCTTCCCCTCAAAAAAAAAAAAAAAAGAAAAAAAAAAACAGAGTCAGTCACCGAGTAAGACGGCTGAAGGTTTTCCGCGTTCACGAGTTTGCAAGAAGTGAGTCGGCAGTTACAGTGCAGCGGGCGTTTCGTCTCCGATTCGGCATTGAACCACCAACTAGGAAAAGCGTAAGCCGTTGGTTTAAGCAATTTCAAGAAACTGGATGTCTCTGCAAAGGAAAACGCCCGGACCGAACGCGTGTGGCAGAGGATGACGTCAGACGAATAGAAGACAGTTTTGTTCGTAGTCCAAAAAATCAACCAATAGAGCTAGAAGAATAGGAATACCCCAACCAACTGTACGGCGAGTTTTGAAACGGCATTTGCTGAAAAACTCTAGCGCTTACAACTTGTGCAGGCTCTCCTTAAGAATGACAAAGTACAGCGTTTTGAATTTTGTGCTACTATGCTAGAAATGGTGATGGATGACGCGTTTCTACCGCACTTAATGTTTAGCGATGAAGCTGCGTTCCATCTTAGCTGAAAAGGGAATAGACACAATGCCCGCATATGGGATCTGCAAAATCCCCGTACAACATTGCAACATGAGAGATACTCGACGAAGCTAAACGTGTTCTTTGCCTTATCACGGACCAAAGTTTGTGGACCATTCTTTTTTAAGGAAAGCACTATAAGTGGAATAATGTAGCTGGACATGTTGGAACAATGGCTTTTTCCTCAACTTAGGAAAGATTCACAAGACTTCATTTTCCATCAGGAAGGAGCTCCGCCCCATTGGTACCGTGATGTCCGGGGATTTTTAAATCAATCCCTTCCTCAGCGATGGATTGATCGCATGGGAAATCAAGACCTGGCTCTACACTTCTGGCCACCGAGATCTCCTGATCTCACGCCATGTGACCTTTTCTTGTGGGGCTATGTTAAGGAAGCTGTTTATGTCCCACCTCTACCAACAACTCTGGCCGACCTGCGGAACCGTGTCACTACTGCGGTGAAATCAGTACCAGAAGACATGGTTATTCGCTTGTGGGACGAGTTTGGCTGCCGCTTAGATGTTTGCTGTGCTGCAAAGGGAGGAGACATTGAACATTTATAACTTGTGTTAAAAAAAAACTTTGAAACTTCCTCTTTTTATTAGTATGTATAGTGTTCATGTTCAATTTTAAGTTTAGTAGATACAAACCAAATTAATGGAAAAATATTCCATTTTTTAGAATAACCCTGTATAATAAAAGATTGTCGAAACTACGAACATTTAAAATAGTCAGACCACTGCATTATCGATGTGAAATTTCTGAGAAGAGCTTTCTGTACTCCCAGAATCCTTTGCGAAACTAACCAAATACATCGGCCTCAGTTAAATTCAAATTTTAAAGCTAACAATATTCTATTTGTTTTGTGAGATACTGCACAAGCCAAAGCTTCTATCGGCTGATGATCACCACCAGGTCAGCACGAAAACAGATGCAAATTTCCACTCCGGCTGCGGTGAGTCCTCAAGGGCAATCTCAACTTCTCATTGGTTTAAATTCATATATATATATTCTCATTCTTTGTAATCAGTAAAATACATGAAAGTGACTTCTCTTTCTTGAAAGTGGAATGGAAACCCGGTTGTGCTTATAACTTGTATTACATTATTTAAAGCTAAACAGATCCACAGAGGCTATATTCTTAATTGAAAGTATAATCAGCACATGTAAAATCATATTTATACTAAAACACTGGGTCTCTAACCTTTTAATGGATAAAAAACTGTGGGATTAATAAATATGAAATAAATAAATATAAATAAATAAATAATAAATAAGTTAATAAGAAACTTAAGGAAATATCTG
This sequence comes from Thereuonema tuberculata, assembly GCA_023159025.1. NCBI lineage: Eukaryota > Metazoa > Arthropoda > Chilopoda > Scutigeromorpha > Scutigeridae > Thereuonema > Thereuonema tuberculata. The sequence goes on from JAFIDM010000001.1 coordinate 156,457,384, forward strand.
GGAATTCCTGAGAAGGTATTTTTAAAAAAATTAGTGCCAAAAACTGTGCATTGCCGTTTTTAAAGGTTTACCAATGACTCACAAAAGCAAGGTGAAAGGTCAATTGTTGCCTAATGGGCTTCTCAGCTTCAAAAGGTATCCTGATTTTTAACTCCTTTTCATGATTATAAGATAAATAATTCTACACTATCTTTAGGCTATTTAAATACTTATTAAAAATATTCAGCGAATCAACGCCTTTCCTTAATTTAAAATTAACAAAGACAAGGAATAACTTGTCTTTAACAAGAAAACACTAACTCTTTCTTAAACATTACACTATAATAACAGAAGGAATTATTTTCAATGAATTTAGAAAATACGTATTCCAACATCCTGGTTGCAGAAACTTTACAAATCATGATTCAGGTAACTGAAGATAATAAAGAAATTTTCTTGAAAAACAAGATAGATTCCCGTGGATGCTTGTGAGAATCATAATGGGGATAAATACCTTTAAAAACATCAAGAAGGAAATTTAAACTGCATCAAATTAACATAAAAAATGAGAAACAAAAATGTTTGCTTTTACAGTGGGAGAAGGATCCATAATCTTTCAGGCTCCTGGGCTTATCATCGAGGGTAAAACTGAGTGAGGAGTACAAGTAAGAATGAAACAGTTGTTCCAGATTCCCGTCGATAATAAGCGTAAGGCATGAAAGGAAACCTATGCTGAAGTTTCTGATTCCCATTTTTTACGTTAATTTGCTGCACATTAAATTTCCTTCTTGAGGTTTTTAAAGGTATTTATCCACATTATGATTCTCACAAGGATCCACGGGAATCTATTGTTGAAACTGTTATTAAAAAGGTCTTGCTTTTTCTGCAAAGATCTGTACAAAGGAAATAAAGCAAATTCACAAGGATTTCGAATCATGGGCTCAGTTTATTGATCGCCGTTTTAAATTTCTCAATGCTGTGTTCAGAAATGGGCAAAATATTACCCATAGACAAAAGATAAAAGATAGATATCTGGTGGTTTCTTTTGATCCTAGGAACAACGCTATATTCAAAGTCAGAGTTATGTCAAAAAATAAGAGATATATCAGAAATTACGGCTGTAAAAGTTTAATCAGAAGTGATCATCTTTAAATCCCTGAACAGGAAAAAACACCCCGATATTTTTGATGAGCGTGAAGCTGAATCCAAACCGAAAAAGTTAAACATATTGTACCCGAACCGAAACCGACATTTATTTCACTCCTTCATTTCAGTTATCCTCTTTTAAAGTCCACGC
>JAFIDM010000001.1:156504959-156526174 GCA_023159025.1 Thereuonema tuberculata
AATTCGTAACCTCTAACAAAAAGGTAATAATCGAAAAATTAAAGTGTTAATAGGCTTTCTATTATCCATCTAATTTTTTGTATTAGTTTGATAAGATTTTGTGATTATTAATAATGTGTGATTGTTATATTGGTGATTATGATCTTTTATTATTATTGTATTGACGTTTTTTAACTGTTAATGTCAATATTTTAAGGTCATTGTTGTAATAGAATCTCGTCAATTTATTATTATTGTAAAAAAGGCTTGAAAAAGAGGAGACGGTTAATTTTTTATCTCCTTGAAAATTCGTTTTTTTCAGTTAATAAATGTAGTTTGACATTTATTTTCTGGTGTTATAGAGTAAATATCTCTTTGATATTGTTGAATTTTAATAGGGGGAATGGTGGGAATAAATAAAGGGATTTAAAGTCCTAAAAAAACGGATTTCAGAAAAAAATTTAATCATTTACTAAAAAATATCTAAAAATATATAAAATATCTTTTAATCCTTTTTTTTTTGCAAAAATTAAATAAAAAATATGAGACAAAAAATAAAAATCAATTTAAAAAAAAATAAAACAAGCCTTATATTTTGTGAGCAAAGTCTTTTATTTTTAATTTTTTTTGTTTTTGTGTCATTCATATTTCTTTTACTGACACCAGTATAACATACTAGAAGTTATTATGAGTTATTTGTTATATAAAGACAATAAATAAGTAATTATCTCTTGGATATTGTTGAATTTTAATAGGGGAAATGGTGGAAATAAATAAGGGGATATAAAGTCTTAGAAAAACGGATTTCAGAAAAAAAAATTAATCATTTACTACAAAGTAACCTAATTACATTCCTTATAATATAAGTTAACATAAAACTACATTATCTAACAATATATATACAACAATGAACAAACAATAGATTTATATACAACTATATACACAACAATAAACAAACAAATAGATTTAATAAATGTAGCTACATGATAATAATCCTCTAAAAATTCTTTACTAAATAATAACGACAATATTTCGAATAATCTGATCAATTAATCTTCATCAGGTCGAAAAAGCAAGAAATAAAGCTGTTTCTTTCCTTGAACATAAAACAAACAAATTCTAAATTACAATTCCAAATTACAATTGATAAAAGTTAAATTTGATATGATATAATTCAAACACTTTTATAATATAATTCAATTATTAAAATGATTAACAAAAAACATGAGATTACAAATAAACCAATTATTAAATGACAAATAAACATCATTTGTTTTATGTTGAAGGAAAGAAAATAGTTTTATTTCTTGCTTTTTCGACCTTATGAAGAATAACTGATCAGATTATTCGAAATATTTTAAAGAATTTTTGGAGGATTATTATAATGAAGTTATATTTATTATTAAGTATAATAATTTATACTTAATAATAAATTACTTATTATTATATAAGTATAAGTAAATACTTATTAAGTATAATACTTATAACAGATAAGTACATTTTTAATTCAAACAATAGATTTATATAGAACTAAAAATTTACTTATCTGTTATAATAATAACAGTGAAGTGATATGCTACTGTTTGTTTCCACCCGGTCTGTGATTCCAGCGAGCATAAACACTAATGCATGTGTAGCCAGATTGTTCTCATTTTGGTGGTCACATACCCTGTATACGAATTGCGGGTATTGTCATAAACAATTTCAGGACGAATACTCATTTCGTCCAGAATTATGCAACAATCTTTTTGCTTAACATCCTTAAAATTATCTACTTTTATTTTTAAAAATTCAAAAACATCTTCCAAAACACCTGGAGTAAAATTAATTGACTGCATTCTCCTTCTTAAATTCCTAAGAGAAGGAAGGGGAAAATTTTGTTTCAGGAGTTCATTGTAACCGCTAGCTCCACAGGAGAATTTAAGTTCAAGAGAATTTTTTATAGACTCATTAGACCATGGAGATAAAACACAGGACACAAAAGAAAACAATAAAACAGAAGATAAAGGAAAGGCCAGATGTACGCAAGATGGTGCGTGAGTTCGAAAGATCGCTATAAGACATCTGAGAAAACATGTGTTTTGGGAAGACAAACAAGCATTTGGACAAAGTTCGAGAAAGAAATAAGAAAATTTAACTAAGCATTCATTATATATAAAATAATGAAAATAGAGGATAGGAAAGAGAGAAATTACAAAACAGCCACCAGGGCGTTACAATATTATAGATAAATTATTGTGTGCAATTGTTGCAATAAATAATAATAATAATAAGCAATAGAAAGCCTTTATTTATTTCAACCATTTTCGCTATTAAAATTTAACAATATCAAAGAGATATTTAATTTATTTTAATGTCTTTATATATCAAATAACTGATAGTATTTTGTACTGATGTCAGTAAAAGACATATGAATGACTCATCAAAAAAAAAAAAAAAATAAGAGGCTTTGCTCACAAAATATAAGGCTTATTTTATTTTTTTCTTAAAATTGATTTTTACTTTTTGTCTCATATTTTATTTAATTTTTGCAAAAAAAAAGGATTAAAAGATATTTTATATATTTTCAGATTTTTTTTAGTAAATGATTAAATTTTTTTCTGAAATCCGTTTTTTTAGGACTTTATATCCCTTTATTTATTTCAACGATTTTCCCTATTAAAATTCAACAATATCAAAGAGATATTTCCTTTTATTTTAATGTCTTTATATAACAAATAACTGATAATAACTGATAGGATTTTGTACTGGTGTTAATAAAAGAAATATAAACAAAAAAAAAGGATTAAAAGATATGATTTTTGGATTGGTAACAACTTAAATTCTTGTTTTTATGAAAAAATATATGTATATTTTAGTGATTTTTTAGGGTGCAAAATGGAAAAAAATTGTTTTTGTGTTTCTGTAATTCACATTAAATACAATCAAAGACAGCAGAACAATTGTGAGTCAAAAAAGTTTAGTTAAAATGTGAAAATTCTTCTGTGGCTTATATAACCTTGTGTTCAGTTGGTAAAAACATGGCGGACGCTGGTCGTTGCCCGCACTGTAGTCTCAAGGCACTGTAAAGGAAACTACAGTGACTAGAGACTACAGTGTGGCCAACGGTGGTCTTCTTTTCTATTGGCTAACGCTTCCGCAGCCATGTTGTACCCAACTGGAGCACAAGTTGATATAGGCCACAATAGGGATTTTTCACATTTTAACTAAATTTTTTGATTCACAGTTGTTCTACTGCCTTTGATTGAATTTAATGTTAATTTGAGAAACACAGAAACATTTTCTTTCTTATATAAAGTAAAACAAACCTTATATTTTGTGAGCAAAACCTCTTATTTATTTATTTATTAATTTTTTGTGTCATTTATATTTTTTTTATTGACATTCGTAAATAATACTATCAGTTATTTGTTATATAAGACAATAAAATAAAGTAAATATCTCTTTGATATTGTTGAATTTCAATAGGGGAAATGGTGGAAATAAATAAACGCTTTCTATTGCTTATTATCATTATTTATTATAACAGATTTTTATAATTATTTTTATAATTATAATTATAATTATTTTTATAATTTATAAATACATAAATAAATTAATAAAGGAAAATAAAACGGATTTCAGAAAAAAAAATAATCATTTACTACAAAGTAACCTAATTACATTCCTTATAAGTTAAAATAAAACTATAATATCTAACAATACATATACAACAATGAACAAACAAAAGATTTCTATACAACTCTATATACAACAATAAACAAACAAATATACTTAAAAGATTTTTTGGAGTATTATTATCATGAAGCTATATTTATTATTAAATAAGTATAAATAAGTATAAATAAATACTTATTAAGTATAATATTTATAACAGATAAGTACATTTTTAATTTAAACAATAGATTTATATACAACTAAAAATTTACTTATCTGTTATAATAAAAATTATAAAAATAAATTATAAAAATAATTATAAATATAAAAATAAATTATAAAACTAATTATAAAAATCTATTATAATAAATAATGATAATAAGCAATACAAAGCCTTTATTTATTTCCACCATTTCCCCTATTAAAATTCAACAATATCAAAGAGATATTTACTTTATTTTATTGTCTTATATAACAAATAACTGATAGTATCCTCATGGACAAAAAAATTAGCGCATCACGAAATAATTGCGGGATCGTAACGAAACTTGCAATGAAGGTACATGTCGGGGAGATATGCAAATGATTAGAAATGCAGCGTGATTGCCCATTACGTATAGCCGGTAGAGGACGTTGAACATCGTACTCTGTGGAGTATAAAACAGGTAACCAAAGCTTGTTTGAGTGTGCTGAATCATTTACAAAGGAAGAGCTGAGGTAGACATGCCATTACGCCGTGTTCGAAGACAGTATACGCAGTTGTCGCAGTTTGAGAGAGGGAGAATCGTTGGGATGATGGAAGCTGGGTGGTCAGCTAGGCAAGTAGCTCGTCAATTAGGCCGCTCTGATTGTGTTGTGAGGAGGTGTTGGGACCAGTGGACCCGAGAGATGTCATGTACAAGAAGACCAGGCTCAGGACGCCTTCGACAGACCAGTCGTCGAGAAGACCGCCACATAGTCAGAAATGCATGCGTACAGCCAACTGCTTCATCGGCCGCCATCCAGGCACAGGTAGCACCTTCACTAAGGGCCGCTGTGTCTTCTCGAACCATACGAAGGCGCCTGGCTGAAGGACAGTTGGTATCGCGGCACCCATTACGTGTGCTGCCCTTGACGCCCACCCATTGACGCCTCCGTTTGGAGTTTTGCCGCGCACGAGGAAACTGGACTGCAGCGGAATGGAACCAGGTCGTCTTTAGCGACGAATCCAGATTCAATCTCGGCAGTGATGACAATCGTGTTCGTGTGTGGAGAGCCCGTGGTGAACGCTTCAATCCTGCCTTTGCTGTACAGCGACACACCGCTCCCACAGCTGATGTGATGGTATGGGGTGCCATTGCCTACAATACACGGTCACCCCTAGTATTGTTCCATGGCACCGTGACAGCCCAGCGGAATGTTCATGAAATCCTGCAACCACATGTGTTGCCACTCATGCCACTCCCAGGAGCCATTTTTCAACAAGACAATGCTCGGCCTCATACGGCAAGGGTGTCACAAGACTGTCTCCGCACTGTTACTACCCTTCCTTGGCCTGCCCGATCCCCAGATTTGTCTCCAATCGAGCATCTCTGGGATCATTTGGGACGACGAGTTGGGCATCCCACGAGTTTGAACGAACTAGAGGCAAGGTTACAGCAAATATGGAACGAAATGTCTCAAGACATCATAAAGAACTTGTATGACTCAATGCTCGATCGTATCGCATCGTGCATTCGCGCTAGAGGGGGTCCAACGGAGTATTAACTCCTCCGTTCTTTTGCCTTTTTCTCTGAAATAAATTATCCTTTTTCTTTGATTTTCTAATCATTTACTTATATCAAAGTAGTCATTACGTATGTAAATTTTCGTTTTATTTTGACGACTCCTTGGTGCGCTAATTTTTTTGTCCATGAGTGTATTTTGTACGAGTGTCAATAAAAAAAATATAAATTACACAATAAATAAATAAATAAATAAATAAATAAATAAATAAGAGGTTTTGCTCACAAAATATAAGGTTTGTTTTATTTTTTCTTAGTTATTTTGTTGTTATTGATGGCCTCAAATGCTGCCTCTAACTGAGATGAGAGTACGGGTTCGAGGCAACAACCTCGAACAGGTGACGTCCTTTCGATATTTAGGAAGTCTAGTAACCCAGAATGGTACCTCGGAAATGGAGATAAAAAATAGAATTGGAAACGCAAAGCGTGCGTTCTACCGGAGAAAGAACATTTTGACATCATCAAATATTAGCTTGGATACCAGAAAAAGACTGTTGAAGGTGTTTGTTGTGGAGTACTGCTGTGTACGGATGTGAAACATGGTCAATGACGAGGAATGATGTTAGGAGATTGGAGGCGCTCGAGATGTGGGGATGGAGAAGAATCGAGAAGATTAAATGGACTGATTTGTTGACAAATGAGGAAGTCCTTTACGAGTTGGAGAAAAGAGGACTATGATGGCAGGTATATGTAATAGAAGAGACGGAATGATTGGCCACCAGCTTCGACACAAGGGATTACTTGCTGAGCTCATGGAGGGCCATATCCATGGAAGAAGAACAAGAGGTCGCCCCAGGACCAATTACATACAGAACATCCTTAAAGACAGTAATCTACAGTGCTACGTGGAGTTGAGCTGGGCTGCACAACACCGTAAAGGCTGGAGACATTATGTTGTGAACCAATCTACGGATTGATCTACGGATTGATGATGAAATTGATTTTTATTTTATTTCTCATATTTTTTATTTAATTTTTGCAAAAAAAAAAGAAGAGGTTTTGCTCATAAAATATAAGGTTTGTTTTATTTTTTCTTAAATTGATTTTTATTTTATGTCTCATATTTTTTATTTAATTTTTGCAAAAAAAAAAAAAAATTAGAGGCTTTGCTCACAAAATATAAGGTTTGTTTTATTTTTTATATATATATTTTAGTGTTTTTAGGGTGCAAAATTAAAAGAAAAATGTTTCTGTGTTTCTCAAATTAATATTAAATTCAATCAAAGACAGTAGAACAACTGTGAATCAAAAAATTTAGTTAAAATGTGAAAAATCCCTTCTGTGGCTTATATAAACTTAACCATACGATTTTTACCTCTGTGGCTACAGATGTAAAAAGAGGGACAAAGAGGGATCTATGTCCCCTCTCTACCTGCGACCATCCTGGAACTGAAGGTGCATATCGAGCCCACCACTGGAAACATCACCGCTGATATGCTGGAGCGCGTGTGGTCGGAATTGGACTATTGTGTCGATGTCTGCAGAGTGACATTCGGCGTCCATATTGAGCATTTATAATGCATGTCTGTAACTTGTTGACTTTTCTTAACAAGGCTCTGGCTGAGGAGAGCCTAACAAGCTCGAAACGGCCGTCCCAGAGTATCAGCTCGACTCAAAAGGCATTCTTATTTGAATTATTGCTTTTCTTTTGCCCATTAGAGGGTTTGTTATTTATTTGTTTATTTATTTTTTTTTCCTTTTGTGGTCAAATACCTTTTGTGGTAGCCTGAGTGCTGCCTAAGGATTTGAATTCCACATTTTGTTCTTGTTTTTTATTTTCTTGATTTTAGTCTTCGAGGGGTCACTGTTTCCATCATATATTCTTAATACCTCCCCCGTATATCTTTTGAGTCCTGCACTGGCTGATTAGCTCTGGCTGAGGAGAGCCTAACAAGCTCGAAACGGCCGACCCAGAGTATCAGCTCGACTAAAAAAGCATTCTTATGTAAACATGACTTTGTAAAATATTATTTAAAAATTTTTTCCGGTTGCTTACTATTTTTTTCCCTTCTAAAGTAATCCTTTGTTTTGTTTCATTTGTCTTCATATGGGATCCCTTAATCAAATCTTAACAGCATATTTTATATGCGCTTTTAAAATATGGGAAACATTTACTTTTGTAAATAGTGAAGTCAATAAATTATATTGTACCCATAATATATGCAAATAAACTTTTGAGTAATGGCCGATTTCAGTTTGTATTTTAATATTTTTTTCCAGTGTCAGGAAGTTACGGGAGCTGAAGATCCTGGAGAAGATTTAACCATTAACATTGTTCAACATAAAACAATGTATGGAGGCTGTTCAACTATTAACATTGGTAAGAAATGAAACTAGCAAAGTTTTAATGAATCTTCTATCTTGAAGACAATTACAAAATTTTAAAAACTTACGTAAATGCTGAATTACATAATTATTTTTCAAGTGACATAACTGTCTACATCAATTGTTTATAGTACAAAAAATATTAGTTGTAGATTACTGTAAATTGTTTTGCTAATACGATGAATTTACGTGCACTGAATATCATTGAATACAATAAATAAGCCATACACCTGATTAAACAAAAATAATTTATAGACATGAATTGAAATACAACGACGTTTCGTTGCCGAGAGGCAGCCTTCTCAAGTGACTTGAGAAGGCTGCCTCTCGACAGCGAAACATCGTTGTATTTCAATTCATGTCTATAAATTATTTTTGTTTAATCAGGTGTATGGCTTATTTATTGTCATCATCATCAGTGTTCTGTCGTAGAAGGTCCAATGGCAAGCAGCAAATAAGGTCAGCAATGTCTCTTCCTCCAAGTTGTTCTATTTCTTGCCTCCTCTTTCAGGCCTTGATATCCACTTGTAACCAATAGGTCATCCAGGATCATTTTTCTCTTTCTTCCTCTTGGTCTCTTTCCCTCAATCTTCCCCTCCAATACTTCCTTCATGAGATTTTCACCTCTCAGCACATGACCAATCCAGTTCTTTTTTCTTCTTCTAATGTTCTTTAATAAACTTCTCTCTTCCCCAATTTTTTCGAGAACTTTGTCATTAGTCACCTTGTCTGTCCATTTAATTTTCTCCATCCTCCTCCATAGCCACATTTCAAATGCTTCTAGCATCCCAGCATCTCTCTTTCTCAGAGTCCAAGTTTCTGAACCATACAAGGATATACTCCAAATGTAACATTTTATAAGTCTTTTTCTTAAATCAATATCCATCTGATTTGTGAACAAGTTTTTTCTGTTATAGAATGCAAATTTACCCTTACGAATTCGATCTCTAATATCTAAGTTACATCTGCCGTCTTCCTGTATTATGCTTCCCAAATATTTGTATTGCTTGACCTGTTCCACCTTTTCTCCATTTAATTTAATACATACATTTTCAGCATTTCTGGCAACTCGCAGCACTTTTGTTTTCTTTATTTATTGTATTCTACTGTAAATTGTTTTGTTTCTAAAATACTTTTTAAATGGGATTATCTTCATAATGAATAAGTAGCGATTTAACACAACTTATCAGAATAATAGATTTCAGATTACAACAGCTATTTTTAAAAATAACAAAGAAATTGTCTACTTAAGCATTTGATACTTAAAACTATTTAAAGCCTGGAACTTGAGGTTTATCAACTAGCAAGTGCACAAGAACAAATGTCATGCTCAGAGATAAGATTGATCCTATTGAAACTGTCTTGATTAATTCTGAAGAAGACGATTGATCTGAAGATGAGAAGTTACATGCTAATACGAGTACATTTTCTCACTTACTCCCAACCTCAAGGCAGAACACTCCTCAGCTTCCTGATAGAAAAAAAACTATCAATAGCAGGGCAGTTGTATTCAAAATATCCTTATTTTCCAACGAAGATGGAACCAAAAGCGTAGGAGTAATAAAAAAAAAAAAAAAAAAAAAAAAAAAAAAAACAAAGGCCAAAGGGTGTCCAGAAAATTTATTACGAAGAAAATAAAAAAAGTTGCGAGAAAAAAAGAATCTGATTTTGTAACATCTGCAAGGAAGATGTGATGAAGGATATGCACATGTGCATTGCTTGTGAGACCTACTATCATGAAGAATGCATTGGTTTAACAAAGTATAAAGAAGGTTTTTTTATGCCACAATTTTCTTAAATTTCAGAATCTGAAAGTTTTTAATCTGAATGTTTTTTTTGTTTCAGTGTTACAGGCCATATTGGGTACATATGCTACCCAATATGGATTAAATGCACTTTTTGTTTGTGAGCGTTTTTATTCATTTTCTAATTAATAATATCTTTTCAAACTTATATCTATACTTGCCAATAAGTCGCTCTCTCAGATCCATTCATTGCAAATATAAGTTTTTTGCATGAATATACCTTAATAAAAACTTAAAGCTTAGCTAGGCCATGTAGGATACAGTTCTTAGATCACCTTTCAGGCCTTATAATTTCTAAAGATCTTTTGATGATTGTAGTCGTTAATTCAGACTTACTGGACATTTTTCAATGATTTTCTGATGATTCTTCTTCAAGGACTATTCATGAAGCAGGAAAAAAATAACAAGACACCACTTGTTTTGCTACTGAAAATACTTTTTCTTACAAGTGATTCAATACTCATTGCTCACCGAAGTAATTATTTTGTAAAGCATGTCACTGATTAAGGGTTTTGTCAATGTATAGGGTGAAGCATGATTATCATTGGAGAAAAGAATTCAGAGTGGTGAATGGGTGTTGATCAAAAACTGTCAAAATGATGACAATAAACATACAAAATAGGCTAATTTAATATCAAACAAAATAATGCAATTAATATCGAACAGGAGCAAAGGAATGCATTTTAATTTATTTTTTTTAAATTGCCGAACAATTACCCTTTTCATAAATTTTGTAGAAAATCGTGATTTTTGGGAAGCCTGTATCTCGATCACTATTGCAGCCACAGAGCTGGTTTTGGGCTCAAACTGGACAAATTTACTCTACTTTACATTTGGAAAGGACTCTACTTTACATTTGGAAAGGATATTATTTTTTGTAACGCCAACCGTTCAGGAGTTATTGTGGAAAAACATAGCGAAGGTCAAAAATTTTGTTGTTTTCTTACTATCATGTGCGGAGGTCGAAAACTTGGATTTTATGATATAAGCCCAACACTAACAACATATCCAAAAATCAGAACTACCCGACCTTTTGCATACCAAAACATACCATTTTATTGGACTACATATTAAAATTTAGAATTTACTAAACATAAAATTTAAGATTATACAATCGATTTCAGCTAGCAGAACTGCTTGCTTTCTTCAGATGTAAAAATTCAATAAAAACAGTCCAATATATAATCAAATAATAATTAACAAATAAATGCAAAAATATACAATGACGTAATGAGACATTGGGGAAACCACATCATATCCTGGGTACCACACAATGATCTCTTGAGCAGGAAATCAATGAGCAATATCAAATGGATATCATCCATAATGGCAGAAGATCTGCTTACGATCTCTGGAACCGGAAATCAGTAAACGAGTAAAGCAGCGCTACCAAAGGGAGCAATGCTTGGCATTCGCAAATAGCAAACAGCAAACAGCCTCCATTTACAAGTGGACAACTTAGATAAAAAAATGAGGGAAAAAAATAATCCTGTAATTCCTTCTTTACACCCTTCTGCTTTTTCTTTAAATTATACTTAGCAAGGTTTTTAATAGAAAGTCAGTCATTGTAACAATTCACATCTTTCATTATGAAAACCAATATTTACATTTTATTATGTACCTACCCACGTAACACAAAACTGATGGCCCAATGTTGGGCCAACGTTGACGGCCAACCGTTGGCCCAACGTTGTAATTGGCAGAGTTGCCAACGTTCGGCCAACATACACTTTCCCAACGTTGGGCCAACGCAGTCGTGCCAACGTTGGGCCAACGCGGTCGTGCCAACGTTGGGCCAACGCGGTCGTGCCAACGTTGGGCCAACGCCGTCGTGCCAACGTTGGGCCAACATTCACAGGTAACCGTTGGCCCAACGTTGAAATTGGCAGAGCTGCCAACGTTGGGCCAACGAGGTCGTGCCAATGTTAGGCCAATGAGGTCGGGCCAACACAATCATATCAAAATTGATCCAAAACAACATTGATGTTTGTAAATAGCCACATACATCAGCAACAGGAAATTTCCTAGATTCTTTATCTGATACCAGCAAAATTCAAGTCAAATGAAACAAATACACAGCAATTAAAGACACAGACAATTAAAATTTGCTAAAGTTCATTACACCAAAATGTTCATATATTGGCTCTCCTTTTAAAAGAATTTGTAAAACTACTGAAACAAATGATATGTTTTCCAAAAAAGTGATTCTGCAATATTTAGAAATAACAAAAGGACCATTCTTTAAGTTTTATAGCTATTTACAAATATAATGTTCTTTGAAATCAGTATTGCAAATTGTTTTTGAAAACAATATAAATGAACTATTATGATTCATGATAAAATCTTGTCCATAAAAATAAATTAGTTCCTAGTAATCCTCAACATCAACTCCCCATTCCAATAATTATTATTTATTTAAACCTTATAGCTCTGTGAATATTAAGCGTGTTTGAAAGAGGTTATTAAAAAATTTTAAAATCATATTAGGAAATTGAAGTTACTGTTTGTATAATATGTCGATGTGAATATTAAGCTTTTAATACACCAATTCTCTTATAGATATGAAATAAGATGAAAAAAATACTGCTTCATAGTTTAACATCATTTTTAATGAAATATATATTTAATGTATTAAATAACTTAATTTAAAGTTTCACAAAACTGCTAGATATTAGGAATGATAATTTTATTAATCAACAAATTGCTTATCAAATAATGTGTGAATGATAACAAGTTATAAAGTAATTTAACTTTATGCACAAGTTTAATTGATAGTTTATTTACAAAACATAAATGTAATGTATATACACAAATTGATATTTAATTTTATCACAGTAAAACTTAAACTATTATTGCTGCAACATCAGTGCTGCAATGATTGAAAATGACTATTAGAAATCCTACTTTCAGTAAAATAAAAAAAAATCTCTACCATTTTGTTTTCCTTTTGGAGAAATTTTAAAATGTATTAAAAAATATAAAAAGTTAATCATAACACTGATCTGAATTACAAATATATTAATTTAAAATGAAATGACAAAAATCAGTAATTGTAAACTTGTGATCTACACCATCAAGTTTGAATCTATATACCCTGTTTTAATTGAAAATTCAACCCATTGCTATGCTGTCTTATTATAGGCTTTGTTTATGCTGAACAGCAACATTCAACATACTTTTAACTTAGATTGACTACTTTATCATTCATTATGAAATAAAAATAAATATTACACCACGCATTTACAAACAACAAAAGTGATTAAAATAATATTAAGACCCTATACTTAGCTGAAGATCTGTCTGATAATGATTGAAGCATCAAATATTCAGTAGAATGGTTTTGATCTCAACTTGCAAACAAACACAAAAAAACTATTGTTCAAACTAAAATAGTTTTAACACATAAAATTGAAAAATAAGTGCTTTTGAAGATTAATTCTACTGATGATGTCTTCTTGATAATTGAAAAAAAAAAAAAAAAGCAAACGCATTTGTGCTTCTATTTGCTGGTCGAGCAGAACAGTTTTCTAGCAAACAAAAGCACAGATACATTTGCTTGAGGAGTTTTTTTTCTCAGTCATTATCAAGACGCCAAGTTGAAGTATCGATAGAAAACACAGTGAATAAGATTATTCCTCAGCCACACTATTATTTTGAAATTTTAATTAACATGACTTTTTTAGTGTTCTTGATGTTGAGTACTTTCCACCACTTTATTACAATCTGCAAAAACTTAACAAGTCCTTCACTATTCTGACTGTCCAAAAGTGATGCTGCAACAATATTTGTTTCATGAAAAATTTCTCAAACTTAAACTGATATTCTGTCTTTCAAGATTACATGGAGAAAGAGCTTTTTCATTTAATTTTGGAGCAAGTTTTACTAAGCTGCTTTTTAATTCCCATGAATTAATATCAAATCTTTAAATGATACTGTAAAAATTTCAGTATAGTTCCCAGATCTGAGAAAAAAATGAAGCCTTCTCGTTTTGTTGGTTTATCCAATTATTTCTGATGCTCTTAAGAATCAAAAAGATTTTGAATTCACCGTTTTTGGCATTACTTATGAAAGTTGTTACATACCATCACAAAGCTGAGTGAACATATTTCTGTTGATCCTGTTGTCAGCAATGTTACTAATAATAGGGTATCCAGCTTTTTTACAATTTCTATTATCTGCTCTTGTCATTTCTAGCAGATCACTAGCAGTTAAATTTTTAACAGGAATAAGGGCTGCAACATCTTTATATTGTCTGAATATATAGAAGATATCATAAAACTCTTTACACTGTTGTCAGCCTGTAAAGTTTTGTTTGCACTGAAGCCAGACAAAGTATTCACAGAAAAATTAATTCCAGGTCTTATAATAATCTCATCTAACATCAAATCTACAAGTAATTCATGATTTTCTAATTTTTCAGCTTTTGTTTTTAAATACATAAAGCAAAAATTCCAATGTTGTGTGTCTTTTGGAAATTGAAAGACTTTTGTCATCTCTTCATATTTCTAAATTGAGCCTGCCTCCAGGCACACAACAACACAAAGGCATGTTTACACCTGAAAAAAAATTAACAGGATTTTAAAAAATGATTGTAAAATTTCAATATCAAATCCATTTCAATATTTAAATATTGAGCACGTATTGAAATGGATTTGATATCTTTATTTTTTCTTATATGTTTTGTTTAAGAATGTTGTCTAAATAGAGATAAAAAAAATTTAATTCTATTATTAAAGACTTAAATGAAATTATTTTTAATATTAAAAAAAAGGGGTTGCTAATATTGCCATCCTCAAATATAAAAAACAATATTACTATTATTGTAATCTTACACTTTCAGTTCTATATGGAATGTTTACTGGATTTAAACATTTACTTTGAGAGAAAATAATCCTTGTGAATATTATGCTTCCTTGTGTTTCTTAATTATACTAACAGAACAGGTATCTTGTTTTAAACACATACATTCAATATTAAAGAAATAAAATTTTAATGATTTCCTTTCAATGTTAATTAAAGAACCAATAATTAAAATAAAAGAAAATATAAAATAGTTAAGATAAAAAAATACTTCACGGTTTTTAATTTAACTAAAATTTTGTAATTCAAACAGATAAACATTAACAGTCTAATGCATATTTCCTCCTAATCTCTTAATAGTCATATTAATTCATAAATAACACCTCATCACTCTTAAAAACATAAATAAATATTTAATGCTTTTTACGCAAATTTTCGGAAGATAATACGACTTTCCTTTATCAAGCTACATGATGAAATAATAATTTAAAAATAACAAAACAAAATAACGAGCCTTAATTCAACAAAATATGTAATCTTATACAATATAAAAACCATGTCATTACTAACATACTGATAAACAATGAGCCAATAATTTACTAATAACAATTATTAATATAAAAATCATAACATTACCTATATTGTGACAACAATAAATCCAATAATATAATAATAATAAATTCAATAATATTAGATAATAACATAAAACTCCTTATGTTAATTTACAAGTTCTTCAAATTTTGTGGTTTTGTTTGAATTTTAATTTTTTGAGATTAATAAAAGAAAAAAACTAAATTTTAAAATGGAAAAAAAAAAGATGATAAACTCTTTTTCTTGGATATTTGCTTTTCAAAAAAAGGGAACAATTTGATATTAAACCATTTTCGAAAAGATTTCCAAAGTGATCATTTATTACATTTCAAATGAGACCATGAACATTTTATAAAAAGAAATATAGTAGACAATTACATCCATAGATTTGACAGAGTAACAAGTTCAGAAGAGGATTACAAAAAAGAAATAGAGAGTATGAAAGAAATTTTAAAGAAAAATGGTTATGAAGATAAATTTATAAATAAAGTTATATTAAAATACAATAAATTTAATATTAAAGAACTAAATAGACAACAGATAAATAAAAGGATAATATTACCTTACTTAAATAAAAGCAGTATATCATGTTAAAGGAAATATGTAAGGAATTCAATTTTGATGTCACATTTGAATACAGGATTAAATTGAAAAATATTATGCTCTAAAATAAACAAATACATGATTTAAAATATGAAATGGGTATTATCTACAAAATTGAGTGTGAAATTTATAATAAATTCTATATAGGAGAAAGCAAAAGAACGATTCAAGAGAACGCATAATAGAATAAGGAAATTATTTGAAGAATGGCCAAATAGATAGATCAGAAATTACAGAACACTGTATTAAATGTGGACATAGACTTCACTAGTACTCAATAATGTAAAAACTTTATACAACGAAAAAGATACTGTAACTAGAAACTTAATTGAAAGTATTCTCATAAGAAATACAAGCAGCCAAAATTTAAATAGAAACGAAGGGATAGAAATTAACGAGAGATTTGTAAATTTCGCTAAAGAAATGTTAAATTTAAATTTAAAAAAAAAACCCACAAAATTCGAAGAACTTGTAAATTAACATAGGGAGTTTTATTTATTATCTAATATTATTGAATTTATTATTATTATCATTATTATTGTCACAATGTAGGTAATGTTATGATTTTTAAATTATTAATTGTTATTAGTAAATTATTTGTTTATTGTTTATCAGTATGTTAGTAATGACATGATTCTTATTATTGTATAAGGTTACTTATTTTGTTGAATTAAGGCTCGTTATCCTGTTTTTGTTATTTTTAAATTAATATTCCATTATATATGGTAGCTTGATAAAGGAAAGTCGTATTATCTTTCCGAAAATTTGCGTGTAAAGCATATTAAATATTTATTTATGTTTTTAAGAGTGATGAGACATTATTTTATAAACAATAACAACACCAAACAGATTTAATTAATAAAGTTTCAAAATTTCGTTATAAAATCCGTTACAAAAAGCATGTAATTTACGAAACATTCATTTATTTATAATTTTTTTTTTTTAAACTTTAAATTCAGAATAAAAACTAACATGCATTCATTATTCACATGTGAAGCAACTCTAAAAATTAGGCCTAATATGAATCCGTTAAGCTATATTTCAAAAGTATTTTACATTATCTTAAAAGGGGCTTACCTTTGTTATCTTCAAATTCTTGATAAAGAATTGTGCAAAATATATTATATTCAGTAGATAAAAACTGCAATTTCTCTCTTCAAAAGAAAAATGAAATAGGGAAAATAGTTGCCGATTGCGAGGTTCCGCATGGCTCCGATGGCTCTGCGGTGGCTCCCTCTATAGTGGAGTTTGGCTACACGGCGCTTGATAAACAGACCTTTCTACAGAGAATGTTGCCCCAGCATAATTTTAACATTTAAATTTCATGCAATAAAATCATTATTTTCATTTTAAAATTACATATGTATTTTAATTTGTCAATAATGCAAAAACATGATACACAATTTGAAACTTTTTATTTGCCAACCAAGAAAATAACGTTGGGCCAACGATGTTTTCCAAACGTTGGGCCTACTCATCGGTGCCAACGGTTGGCAACTGTTGGCTTTCGGTTTGCAAAACCACCAACCATTCCCCAACAGTGCCAACCATTACCCAACGTTGGCCCAACGGTTTGTGTTACGTGGGTATGTCCTATTAAATATGGATTCAATGTCCATTTTTCAATGAATGTTCCAAAGTTGCATAGGATTTATCAAATCTTCTAGCCGCCCTTTCGTATTTGCTTGGTCAGTTTTCGCAATATATATATAATAACATATGGTAGGATATATACCACTCCCTTATTTTTCAAAATTCCATCTTTTACATTGCTACGATTTCTTGAGATAGCTCTGCTTATAGTATTTGTGGCTTTAATTGTGTAAGTATATTAAATCTTCTTAATAATCCTGAGATTTCATAGAAAACTTGATGATAAAAGATATTGTTACTTATGCATATACAAACTTCTTGCTATCTTCCTCATTTATTTAAATGGACCATATATTCTTAATATTGAAAATTATAAAATATTTCCATTGGTGTCTATTGTCCTCATGCCGAAAGATGAAACTCCCAGAATGCAACGCAGATTATAGATTTTCCTTTCCTGGCCGTTCGCTAACATTCAAATAGAAGAGAAGCGACCTCTTCTATTTGAATGTTAGCGAACGGTCAGGAAGGACAATCTATAATCTGCGTTGCATTCTGGGAGTTTCATCTTTCAGCGTGAGCACAATAATAACCTTTTAATATTAGAAATTTCCGGGTTAAATACATGGCATCCTGATGGCAATAACCTTCCCCTCTGGGTACATGTGATTTATAATGAATAATGTACGGCTACTCTTTTCTATCCTTTTGTCAAAAATAATGTTTTACTTCATGATTTGAAGAATTAAGATACCAAACTGACATAGTGGCTTTCAATCAGATGCCTTGGTTTTCTTGAAGCCATATTTGGAATATCACCTTGAAACCACCACATTCCGAACTCATTTTAATGTTCCCTATCATACTAAGGGAGATTTCGTTACAGACAGTCCCATCTATGTTATGGGTAGGCCTACTCGAAAGAATGTCGTCAGAATTAGAATACCAATTCAAATCTGATCATTATTACTGTGGTTTATTTGATATTTACGAGTTATTACATGCATATTAAACGTTTGCAGAATAAAAAAATCTCTACCAAATAATGCCCATGTTTTCCCTGGACAAACTTTGTATATTTGTTTCGCCTATTGTTTTATGCTGGCCGAACACGTAGCAATATGCGGCAATATTGCAGAGCAATATTGTTTAAAATTGATATTGTCAGTTTATATCAAGCGCGAACACACAGTTTTGTGTAATCGAGTATTGGCCTGATTATTGATGCTTTAACGGCGCATTATAAACTCACTGGGACAATATTCCCAGCGATTGTACGACATCGGTTTTATACAATTTATTTGCGAATAAAATGGGAGCGATCGAGTGTTCTTACGTGCATTTAAGCCTAATTTTAGGAACATACAGAATCGCTGTATTATTAAACGCCTTCCCTCTGTAGAAATCAATTAAGAGTCTTTCATTATCAATTGACAAAATGTTTTTGTTTGAGTTACCTTTTTTTGGGCCGACCCATTTTGATGATTTTATGCCTTCTATCTCAAAAAAACTGCTCGGAGTGACTTTCCTATCGTGAAAGCGCCGCCTTCCTTCTACGTCACCATTGTCACGTGATTTCATCCGTTCATGTGGTTCGCTCGCGCACCAGCAATACTTATCGACAACTGAAATTGCTCCTTTTTTTCCGACAATACCAATATTCTTGAAATGGGTAATATTGGGCAATATTGTTCATTTTTATTGCAGGAAACGGTTGTCAGCAATAAAAATGAGCAATATTGCCTAGCAATACTGACGAATATTGCTACGTGTTCGGCCAGCATAATGGTGTTCCACTATTTAAACCCTTTCGTTGAGCAACTATATATCCTTTACTATATGTCGTAGAAACATCCGCTTGTGCTTTCTTTACAGCAAATTTCCTATCCTTTAAATTTGTTCCTTATGACGTTTGCTCTATTTATTGGTTTCGACGATATTTCCAAAATAAATAATTAAATTATTAATTTAATTCCAAATTAAATAATTATGCTTGTTTACAATCTCTTAAATTATGTATGTTTTGTAATTTGGTGAACGAGACTAAATGCAAATTAGGCTCGTGGTGACTCCGATATTAAGGACTGCTGCAAGTAGAGGAGAGGGGAGTTCGACAGAAGACACGGGAGAGAACGGAGCAGTTGCGAAGGAGGCGTTGGTCGCGAGATGAAGAAATGAAGAACACGTTAGTCGTGAAACGCCACCGTAGTTCTACTCTGTTTTGTGTGTCGTCGAATAAGAAGAACCTGCCAGCGAACCAAGCAAGAAGAAAGAAAACTGCTCAAGAGTCAACCGAACCAGGAATCCGTGAGACAAATTTGACTTTCGTAATACTTAGTGTAAAAGACAGAACTTTAAGTATAAAGCCGATACTGTGTGTAAATTTAGCTAAGCTAAGCAGCATAAACTGTATATAAATTTAAAATAGAACTTATTAAAGAACATTTAATTTAAGCCACCCAGATCCACGCAATTTATTACAATTTTAGTACACTTTTGAGAAAATCGTGATGTTTGGGAAGCCTGTGTCTCAGTCGCTATTGCAGCTACAGAGCTGGTTTTGGGCTCAAACTGTGACAAAATTACACTACTTTAAATTTGAGAAGGATAATATTTTCTGCGAAACAAACCGTTCGGGAGATATTGTGTAAAACATTGAAAAGGTCCGAAATTTTGATGTTTTGTTCATATCACGTGGCGCGCTGTGGCGCACGGAAGTCGAAAACTTGGATTTGACGGTTTAAGCCCAAAACTAATAACATATCCAAAAATCAAAACTACCCGATGTTTTGCATACCAAAATATCATTTTCCTGAACTATTTTTTGATGTCAAACTTTTTACACCCTTTCGTGGAACAACTATATATCTTTTACTATATGTCGTAGAAACATCCGATTCTGCTTTCTTTATAGAAATTTCCTAGCCTTTAAATTTTCTCCTTATGACGTTTGCGCTATTTCATTGGTTCGGGGATATTCAACAAAAATTGCAATTTCATAAATTTTGTAGAAAATCGTGATTTTTGGGAAGCCTGTATCTCGGTCACTATTGCAGCTACAGAGCTGATTTTGGGCTCAAACTGTGACAAATTTACTTTACTCTACATTTGGAAAGGATATTATTTTTTGTAAAGCCAACCTTTCAGGAGATATTGTGGAAAAACATAGCGAAGGTCAAAAATTTTGTTGTTTTGTTCCTACCACATGGTGCGCCGTGGTAGGAAACTTGGATTTTATGATATAAGCCCAACACTCACAACATATCCAAAAATCAAAACTACCCGACCTTTTGCAAAGCAAGCCCCTTTTTTCTGACGGATTTACTGGACTAATGTGCGTGTCTTACATTTTATTCTAGTTCAAATTCTTTATTAATTTTGAGGATAGCCTTGATTTTGTTATTGGTAGTTGATTGTTTCAGCATGAGACTCATAACTAGAAAACTGAACATCACGCTTATCAGGAAAAAGCGTGTCACGATCAATCTTGCTGCTATTGTTAGTAATAATCAACATTTGATGTTGGCATTTTTAGAATAAAGATAATGTCAAAACGAAGAAATAGCTCACAGATGTAATAAGCATTTGGAAATTGAAAAATAGTGAAATTAAGAAAGAATTTAAAATCGAATTGTATGTAGATAAATACAATACCTTTTTCTAGTTCGAAGATTTTCCCGCATGTTAAATTTATTTTAGTTCATAAAGAATTCTTCATTTTCATTCCTCACAATTAGAATCATGAATCACTATATCTGTTCTAATCCTGTAGCCTCAATCTCTTTCGAGACATTAAGATCTCCCATGACACTGATTATATTCTTTTTCTCCATTTTTTCACTTAGTTGCTGTACAAACTGAATTATTTATTGGCTGTTTTCAAACTTCTGTAGTTTTAATGGTGACAATCCTACGAAGAATCTTTACCTTATATTTTAGGAGCTAGTACTTCTGTTTAGGTCCGAGACTGCCTTTTTTTAAAGTCCTGGGATTCTTAGGGAACCCATATATCAGTGGTAGATTTATCAATCCGACATCTGAAGGACCAGCCTAGTAGCTGTGGCTCCCTGTGGATGTTTTTCTACCGTAGATGGTTTTA
>JAFIDM010000001.1:156526184-156538930 GCA_023159025.1 Thereuonema tuberculata
TTTTTTTCCTATTTAATTTTACATTATGAACAAATTGATGATGCAACACTGAATGATACAAATTATCTGCTATAGAAATTCATGATACAATTATCATGATGAGTGGATAGACTGTGGATGAATTGCAATTTACTCAAACCAGAGCCATCAAACATTCTCAAGAGCTGGGAAATTCATGAACTTTACAGTTAACCTTGGAAGAGTCATTTAGTACATATAACAAATTTATCAAAAAGCAAGGGAAATTCACGAATATTCGTCATTGTGCTCCAATGTATCAGTGTGTCGTTTGGAGAAAATTGATGAATATCAGCGTTGTGTCGAAAACAATGAAAAGAACATAAAAAGCGACGTCTCTGAAGGCAGTTAATAAACAGGCAGTATTTGATTTGCAATCTGTTGTATCTCCACCCCAGTAGAATCAGAATATCCAATTAGTCGATTGTGGAAGTAATCTTGTAAGTTTCCTAGTCTTAATTTTAAATCTTGTATACCTTTTAAATATCTTAAAATCAGTTTTGCATCGAATCGGCTTCTGAGGGATTAAATATTTTTCATTTCTTCCCAGTATTGAAGTGGAAATGTCTGGTAGTGTGTCTACACTTAAGTAATGTATCGCAAAGTACTTATTAGACTTCTGTAAAGTTCTTTATTTGAAAAAGGCACATTCTCCATAGGTAACTTTCCGTATCTTGGATCTAAAGGAATTCTTGATGGTTAGCGTTTCCATCCTGCATTTTTCGAATAGTTTTAGGATAATATCCCATTTGATGAATTTAGAAGATTCCCTTTTGATTACGGTCTGCTTGAATTCCTACAGTATTTCAAATCTTCATGACAAGTGATCTGCACTTCTTCTGCTAGTAACGCACCTACATTATCGCAGTCTTCACTATTGTTGTTTTTCACTATGAGATTTTCATCAAGCTTGAGTAATTTTTTTAAGAAAACATTTAAATATTTAGCCAAATTTTGCAGTGGTGAGCCAAAAGAATCTATAAGCGGTCTCATGGATATTCCGTCTTTACCATAATCGAATACCCATGAGACCGATTATATATTCTTTTAGCTTACCACTGCAAAATTTGGCTAAATATTTAAATGTTTTCTTAAAAAAAACTATCGAAGTTTGATGAAAATCCCGTAGTGAAAAACACCAATGAGCCTATTAGTAGATTGAAGAATTTTAACTCTACCAATAATGGGAAATTCAGGTTATTCTCATTAGATGTTGTTAATATGTCCTTCCTGTTAATAACACTTTAAATATAATGGAAGATATAATTAAAAAGAACCAATCCATTATGAAAGAAAGTAATTTTACTGGTATGAATTACTAAAATTAATATGTCTAAACTGTTTCGTTCCTTTTAATAACATCTGGTATAAACAAACAGAAGGTTTCCCAATGGGCAGTCCAATTTCGGGTACACTTTGTGACATCTTCTTTAATTAATTCGAAGAAAAACATCTCCTTTCTTGGAAGAAAGTAGATTTTAAGTATATGAGATATGAAGACGGCATTTTAATACTTTGGAAATGATCAATCAGACGATTTCATGTTTTTTGAGTCTTTATATAAAATTGATGCAAATATTAAATTTAAAATGGAAGAAGAAATAAATTGTAGCATTAATTTTTTGAATTTAAAATTGATCAATAATTTCGAATATAATGAATTTGAATGTTATAGAAAATCTTACCAAAGTAATATAATAATATAATTATAGAACAATGCATAATTTTTCTACTAAAAACGCAGTAATTTGGAATAACCTTTCAAGAATTACTAATACTACATTAAATGAAAGTAAATGGTTTCACAAAACTGAAGATTTTAAGAAAATCTTACAATATAATGAATACCCAAGAAAACTGATTAACAGATTATGTAAAACCTTTTTTCTGAATAAGAAAAAAGTTAAACCCAAAGTTGATAGGGAATTTAAAATTGTAATTCGTACCCCTTATAATATCAATATGTGTAGAGCAGCGTTTCCCAACCGGTGGGTCACGGAAGGGTTACAGGTGGGTCGCGACTTGATCCTAAAACTATCAGAAACATCGAATAAACCATCAGAAAAGATCAGAAAAATCGAAAATCGATCATATATAAGGAGGGATACGATACAAATATGGTTTTATTCTATATTCTTCTATTCCTATATATGTGGAGGTATTCCGATAAAGGAAAGGCGGGTCGCCAGCTGAAAAACGATAAGGAAAGGCGGGTCGCCAGCTGAAAAAGGTTGGGAACCGCTGGTCTAGAGAAATTCGTCAAATCTGTAAAAGTAGCTAATAGCAATTGAAACTCTTTAATACATAATTCCAACAGAATAAGTAATATAATGACATTGATGGATATGATTTATAAATTAAAATGTCGTACTTGTGGCGGAATATATTTTGGCAACACTGGATGTACTTTAGGTGAACGAGTTCAAGAGCATATCAGTGCTTTTAGAAATTGACATCCTGAAGTATCTGATTGGGCAAACCATTGCATGACACTTGGACATAATCCGAACCCATTGGTAACTGTACTATATAATACATATTTGACAAAACCACAAGATTTATGATTGAAGCTTGTGTTATAAATAGTTTTGATGGCTTCAATAAACAAGAAGGAGTGGAAATAAGTCCATTTTTAATAAAAAAGTTCAAAAACAATTGTAAAAATCATGGCATTTTTCAATAATCATTGTAAACATGGCCAATCTCTGTTTAAATTTTTCTAATATTGCAAACATAGCAAATCTTTGTTTAAATTGAATCGTAAAGCATTTGTAATGATTGTAAACATTGTAAGCTTTGCCAAGTTTTGTTGTTTATAACATTGTCTATTTTTGTTTGTTTATATTATATAACCTCTTCAGTCCTGAGCAGAATTGGGTAACAAACATTATTTATGTGCAGTTTTGGGACAATAAGGATGTAAATAAGACATATAATTTTTTTGAAATTTTTTATTTTACTCGAAGTTTTTTAAAAAAAATATATACCCAAATCGGTACTTCAGGGCATGAAGCATAAAAAATTGGATTTTTTTTTAATGAAACACTAATCTCTCAATAACTAAAATTTACGTTTTTATACATTTAAACTTAACAAATGTTATTTCTATGGATTTCTGGGACACTAACGATGAAAACAAGACATATAATTTTTTTGAAAAATTTCATTGAAATTATGAAAATTTTTGCAGCAGCAAAAAAAGTCATTTGTTAAGGGTTTACAAAAAAAACATTCTTGAATTGAAAAAATCAAAGTAAATAACATTACTTCTTGACATGATATCTGACAAAACAATCATTATTTAGTAAGCACAAAAATACATTACATTTCATTCACAGTACACATGATTTTCCACTCTATTTCTGCATTCTGCACCTTGACTGGTTTGTTCCTTTTAGTGACACTGGGCAGTGCCCATTTCCATCATACATTACTTCTGGGACTGATTTTGGAACAATGCGCCTGCTTTTTTTGGGTGGTTCTGCCTCTGTTTCTTCAGTGTGTTTTCGCCTTCCTACTTTTGGAGTGGATGGATTTCCATGTTTGGAGCAATTGACAAAATTATTATTTCACTTAGCCTAAGCCGAAAGTCCAATAAACTTAGCCTATTTGTTGGTTTTATACCTGCAAAGTTACGGTCTCTTCCACACTGGATCCAACTGTTGGTGCACACAACGTCTAACGTATGTGCAAATACTTTGACTGTCCACTTTCGTGTTTTCATCGAGGATCCGTAATTCGCTATGTATCTATGATGTAAATCGACACCACCCATGTATTTGTTATACATTTGAACAACAAACGGCCGATTTACATGAATATGTGTTTTGCTTTTTTTACAGCATCGCTTTACCATGGAAGAGAGTTCAGACCCATGGACTGATGACAGCATTAAAACAGAACGACTATCTTTCCATTTTACTAAAGTTAACTTTTCGTCATTCCTAGTTCTTTCATTCCATGTTCCCCTTTCCATTTCAGAATCCTTCCTTAGGATTTTTACACCTGATTCAGTTCTGTTTCCCATCATCACTCGTATCTTCGTCGTTAGTATTGTCTGAATTACAATCTTCTTTTGTGTTTTTGGAGACATAATCATCATCACTATCGCTATCCAAAAGTTCAATATCGCTTTGCATTAATAATTCAGCGATTTCCTCATCATTCAACACTGAAAAGAAAAGATAAACAATAATTACTTGTTGCATGTGACCGCCATTTTGATTTGCATAACCACATGGCCGTAGTCCTGAAGTACCCATTTGGGTATTTCAATTTCGTTTATCTATATTTTAATTATTAAACCATATTAAAACTGCAACATCGAATTAAACTAATCACAGACTTTAATTTATTAAAATTTATTTAAAAAAGATCTTTTTTTTAAATGGGTTAGTTATTGTGTAAAAAAGGAATATTTACCTCTTCGGAAAGTGAGCCGCTTCCTTGTCGCACAAGCCATGTTTATATTGTGATAATGACTACAGAACTCGATGCACCAGCCAAGTAACGACTGAAATTAGAACTACACAATGTGCCTGTTCGGATACAATGGAAAAAATTAGAGAAAAAGTGGGACTAATACTATTTAAAAAATTGCAAACTTATGTATCCATTTGGCTACACCAGGAGCGACCTACGTTTCTTTCTATCTTGTTTTGTAATTAAGGCTGAAGTAGCAGAATAAGCAGCTTTCTTCGAAATTCAGCAATGTGTAGTGAAGAACTTGTTTTTTAAGTATTTTCTACATTAAAAAAACCTTTTGCTACTAAACGTGTTTTGTATCTAAAAATTTTTCCATTTGCAGTCCTGTTAAGTTTGAACGACCATTTGTGTCCGCTTGATTTTCAGTCTCTTGGCAATTCTACAAGGTTCCAAGTTTCATTTTCATGAAGAGAATTAATTTCGTCATCCATTGCAGAAATTCATGGATAAGCATCAGATCTGCTTCTTTTCTTGTTTTCCCCCTTTGTCTTTATGATATTCATTCATTCTTTCTTTCTATGGTCTCACTACCAATCTATAATTATTCTGAATTTCGTTCTTTTTGTTCTTTCTTTCTTTATTTATTTATTACTATTATTATTTTGTAAAAGTTTCGAACCATGGGTTTCCCCAGTGTTACGGATCACCCTGTATTTCAGAGAGGATATATAAAACAGCTTTTAATGCAATCGGAAGCCTACACCTATAAAGATAGTGATGAAAATAAAACTTAGCAGATGGAACCCTGGGCCCGTAAATCCCACAGCTAAAACCAGATAAATCTACACCGAAGGAGAATAAAAGAGAAACAACTCAAATGTATCAAACAACTAAATAGAAATAAACTTAATGTTTTACAACCACACACAATAAATCAAGACCAATGCAACTGAGATTACATATCAATGTATAAAAAAAATTAGATGATAAAACACACAAAGCTTTGTTGATAAATTCAGTAACTCCAACAGATTACAAATTAAGGAAAAATTATTTAAAAAGTTGGTAATTAAAAACAGTAATTCACAACAACCTTATCAGTATAATTTAACAATAATATAACCTTAAGATATAGTCTCACAAATAGTTTGTGTAACTAAGAAGAGTCTAAGCGAAAATTGTTTATAAAACAAGCTTTCTGACTAAAGAGTATCTCCGAAAAGTTCATTCCCTGACTTAACCCTCCAAAGAAAATATTACTCACAGTTCGGCGCTCTGTCCTGGGTACACTATTGGATAGCTCCGACAAAAATCACTAAACTGTTCATGTCAAAGTATCCGCGTAAACACAATGAAGCACAACACATTCTTTTTCAGTTTGCGAACGTTTCTTACTAACAATGGCTGCTCAAAGTATCCGAGCCATCTTGGGGGCACACGGCCTTTCTTAATATCTAACAGATATCCAAGACACCGACGATACGTTAAGAAGAAAAAATCTCAAAGTATCCAGAGATATGACACCCACAGGATGAAATAGCCAGTCTTGCTATTAGCTGAAAAACAAAGCTATTTTTCTTTTAGCAAACTCGTCACTCCTCCACGACGAAAGGTATACACGTCTGTTATCCCCGACTCTTCATGGCGAGACTGACTCAGAAGTTTTACCAATGACCCTTCAAGAAATAAGGAGTGTCTTGAAACTTCAAATGACATCACCAGAGCCTCACTACAGATACAAAATGGCTACACCTTCTCACCAGCATAAAAATGTTTCCAAATAAAAGCAAAATTACATTTAATAATCCACACAATCATTTACAGATAACAATTATAAAGTCAACATAAGGTGGTAGGATGTAGGAATATATAAAAAAAATTATAAATAAAAAGTTTTAATGCGGAATACCTGCCATTTCAAGATTAGTTAGAAAACAGAGAGAAGCGATAATAAAACATGGCGGATAGTGCGAGAAAGCAAAACAAGACAAAGGTCACTTTGCCTTAACTAAGTGACATAACGACACAAAATTGCGTCAATGAAAGTAGGAGAAGAAAAATAAAATAAAAAAAAGAAAAGACCGTAATAATAGTGAAAATAATGAAAAGGATAAATCATGTCACGGGAAAATATATAATTAAGCAAAATATACCGTGACACCAGCAAAGACAATATGGCGGATCAAGGATCAAAGCATATATTACGAAGTGTAAAAAAAAGTGTACAAGAATGGTTAGGGATGTATTTCCTAACGTGTTGTGTTGAGTATCACAGCTTTCTGGAGTTGTGCATAAGTGTTTTTGTGAAGTCCTAGTGTGCTGAGGCTGTGGTGCAATGTGTGAGGTACCAGACAGTGGCGGACAGCACAATTGGTGCAACACGTACTTGGTCCTGCCTCCATTGCTTCTGGAGCTCCTGTGCTAGATCGGTGTATTTACTGATCTTGTCTGCATGGGTTTTCTTGAGGATGTTCTTGCTGACACTGCAATATCAATGAGATAGGTCTGTTTGTTGACCTTATCAACAAGTGTGATGTCAGGTCAGTTGTGATGTATGGTTTTGTCTGTGTGAATGGGGCAGTCCCAGTACAGCTTATGTGATCATGACTCTAATACGCTTTGTGGTGTGTACTTGCAGAAAGGGACCGTGTTCTTAATAAGTGAGTGTTTGTGTGCTAGTTGTTGATGAACGATCGATGCTACCTGATTGTGTTGGTGGAAGTAGTCTGCTTGGGAGAGAAGGGGACAGTCTGATATTATGTGATCGATCATCTAATGCGTAGTGTGGCATTTTCTGTATGTATTGTTATATACATATATATAAATACAAATGAATAGTTTTAATTTAACAGAAAAAGGTCTTTTAACAGAGTACTAAATAATTGAAAGTATTATTATACTATTACTTAGCTTTTATGATATAAACAAATAATATCTAAAATTAAAAGGGTTATAACAGTATTACAAATTCATATAACCAATTTAGTATCTCACTCTCAACACAAGTTATAAAACACAATTTCATCTTAATGAACACTAAGTTGCTTTTTACTTAAATCACAATTCTCTTATTTCCTTTTAATTATACAAGGATATAAATATATTTCGTGTTTATATTTTAGTCAGTATTGTATCAGTTTAACTGTTCTTATGTGTTGCACTATTCATACTTTCAACTGAGTTCGAACACGTTGTATATCTCAATTGAAATTTCAGTTCCGCAACCACTTTAAGGAAATCATAAAGACTTACATTAATCCTGCTTCTACAAAGTATCAGTTGTAATGAAGACAACTCCCGCAACCGGTTCAATTCTGCTGCCTATCAGGATCAAATGATGAGTCTATTTTGTGTTCGAAAATGGCACCTTCCTTTAGAACCACGAGGCCAACACAGCAGAAATTAAATCTTGTTCCATCCATCATTTAAAAACTAAGTAACATCTCCATATTATGTTATTTCTGATGAACGGAATACACTGAAGTTACAACATCGATTGTTTCCATTTTAACATTAATCGATCTAAAGAGAGAGCTAAATATTACTTTCCGTGCTAGCATGCAGCAGCCGCTCCACTCCCTTCCATCCTTCCTTCCTTCTTCCTACCACAATCCTGTGTGCGTGGCTCAACAATCATAAGTAGCTCATGACATGCATTTCATCCTCACAATGAGCACATGCACGCGAAAGCATTATTACAACAATGCTTATTTATATCGAATTAACCCATCATTCTAAAAATACAGCGATTTGAATATTTCTCAATTAAACCTTAATTAATAATATTGTTTTTACAATATGCAACAATTGTCATATGTTTGCATCGTATATAATGTGTTTCTTGAAGTTGCGTGTTGGATTGACTTGGTCCTGTATCGCGATCATGAGCCCTTCAGTCTTTCCAAACAGCTCACCACTCGTCAGCCATTATTCTTCTTCTTATTATTATTTTCATTTAATAATAATGGCGTTTTGTGGCGACTAGACATAACATTCATCTGGTGAGCTACCTAAGTAATTACAATATCCCATTTTAAAAATAAGTTGTAAGTAATAAATTGATTATTGGAACAAAAACAAAAGTGAACTTGAAGGCTAACAATGCCGAAGAAGAGGAAAGGCCAAGAATAGGAATTAAAAGGTATTTAAAACGTATAAGTCTCAGCTAAAACTGAAAAAACAATATTGTTGACACCTGTGTTCGTATCAGCATGATATGAATGTTTATTTCCTGCAGTAAACGAATAATCGTCAATACACAAAGTGTGAGCGAAATTCCAACAAAGCAGGACTCTTACATTTGTTTACCATCACCGTGTCAAAAACAACACGTTAAGGTAGGACTCTAAATTAAACTTCGATGTAAGGATAAAGCGATTTGTTTTGGACTGACCCCATTTTCATCAACTGTAAACAACCCCAGCCATAGCCATTGAACACCCTCTGTTTCAACACATCCCCTCCGAAGATGTTCTGCAATATTTGTCAAGAGGCAATGGCCGGACAGGAATTCGTCTGCCATAATTATAGAAGTGATTTACACTTTAACTGTACATCCGTTAAAGAAACAACTTATAGGAGAATGACTGAAGAAAAAAAAATTAAGTGGAATTGTCCAAATTGTAAGACATGCAGTCTAAGAGAAAGTGAACGGAAAAGAAAAAATTATCAAAATAAGAAACAGTGATCTATTTAATAACAATGATTCCAATCTCATCTACATAAACGAAACCCTTACGAAAAAAGAAACTGACGTGGAAAACAAAAATGAAAGCAAAAGAAATGAATTACAAATTTATCTGGTCCAAAGATGGAAAAATTCTTATAAGAAAAAGTGAGGACTAGATCATCAGAATCCATCATGAAAATGATCAGAAGAAAATTAACTAAATAATTTAAACAAAACAAATAGATTTGAATCAAATGATGGCTACTAAAAACGAAGACGGTTGTAAATTATTAGAAAAACATATTCTGTATTCCAAAACAATACATTTTGAATCAACTAATCTATGGAGAAAGAAATTAAATACTGACCATCAAAACCTACATATAATCCACCTAAACATCAGCTCAATTAGAAAAGATTGGAATATGTTTGCTTGCAAATTTAAATTCATCTTTGATTGTATAGATATTATAATTATTCCAGACATTAACTAAAATAATTCGGAACTCAATCTCTAAAAAATATTAAAACTAAGAAAGTACTTGAAAAAGTCGTGAGAGAATGGAGGATAAAGTTGGAAGAGGAGGGAGTGCAGAAGATTAGAGTTGGAAGAGTGAAAGATGATCATTGCTTTGATTGCCTAGCTTTTGCAGATGATCTGGCAATACTGGCAGATAATATGGATGACGCGTTAAAACAGGTTAAAATCCTGAAAGAAATGGCCGAGAAGGTTGGCCTACAGATCAGCTTTGAAAAAACAAAGTATATGACAAACGTGAAGGGAGCTCTGAACACCGTGAAGACCAAATATGGAGAAATAGATAAAGTAGGAACATTCAGTTACTTGGAGGAATTTATCCAACCGAATGCACTGGACAACAAGGCGAATCTAGAAAGGCCGAGAAAAATGGAGATGGCTTTCCAGCTTACGAAAACTATCTACAATAAAAAATCTATGTCCATAAATGCTAAAATAAGACATTATAATACCGTTATAAAACCAGAAAGCCTCTACGCATCTGAATGTCTGACAATGAACACAAGCAAACAGATGGCTGAGATAGAGAAGAAGGAGAGGAAAATAATAAGAAAAATTTTGGTACCAAGATTTGTGAACGATGGATGGAGATTGAGGAGCAACAGAGAGATCTATGAGAGAACTGAGGGATTGATGGACACAATGAAGAAGAGAAGGGCTATCTTCTATGGACATCTGAGGAGAATGGACGCGAACAGGATGACGAGGAGAAATTTTGACTATTTTGAATGTTAATAGGAATGTTAAAACACAGATGACCTGGTTTACTGGTGTCAAGGCGGACCTGAGAGAAATGAACATTAGGGAGGAGGAGATTATGAACAGGAACACATTTAGAAAGAAGATCAAGGCCTTTGAGGGCTTCCGGGATAAGACTAGGAAAAAGGTGTGTGTGCAGTGGACAGAGGAGAGGAGGGAGCAACAGAGGGAAAGAATGAAGAGATATTGGAGGGAGAGAAAGAAGAGAGAAAGGAAATTAGGACAAAGTTGTTTCACGTGGTCCATAGTCGGCCAAAATCGAAAGAAGAAGAAGAAAATTAAGAAACAAACAAAAAAGGAGGAGGAATCGTTGTTTTATATAAACACAAATTCTTGAGTATTGAGGAAAAAATTTTTTAGCACGATAACTTTTGAAAATATGCTCTTAACATTCAGTGACTTAAGAAATAATAAATAAACTTAACATCTTTGCTTTGTATAGACCTCCCTGAACAAGTTAAGTTCATTACGGAATTAAGTAGTATGATCGAAAAAATTCAGATGCAATCCAAAACAATTTAAGTATCATAATTGATGACATCAATATAAATAAAAACAAAATAAAAAATAAAAAATACTGTATATTGTACTTAGAAACGTTAATGTCTACAGGATTTCAAAATTGTAATTTCAGCATTACTAGAAAACAACAGACTTCCACTTATAAGACAGCCACTCAAATTGATCCTATTTTTAAGAATGAAAACAATGATCAAACGAATAATTTCTAAAGACATAATAGCTGATCACTATAGAACTGATCACTATATAACTGCTTTAGAAATCAATGATTGGAAAAGTACAATTCATAATCAAGGAAATGCAATTAAAAATTTAATAACAATATTGGAAAGAAATCAATAAAATTCTGGGCAGAAAAACAAAATCAAAAAATAATACAGAAATCATTAAACTATAAAACAGTCTGCAAACAGAAAACAATGGAAAGCATTTGTCGAATTTGTTTTGCTACCACTTTGCAAACAGTAGTAACAAAAAAAAATAGAAAATAAAATAGACTTATCTATTATGACAATATACAAAAACGCAATATAATGTTCTTCATCTTCTTTACTCCTTAAATAAAGATATTTTGAATAACCTAACCGGTTATGCTTCATCAGGTTGAAAAAAGAAATATAATATTTCTTTCTACAGAATTACATTAGAATAAGGTAAACAACCATGAACAATACAACTATGAAATTACAATTGAAAAATGTTAAACATGAGATGGTATATAATTTACAAAATAATTATTAATTAACGATCAATTAATCAATTAAGATATATTACATGTTTACAATACAAATATATTTTTGGTATTACAATGAATAACTATAATCAAAACACAAACTTAAATAATATATATGAGATGGCATACTTTGATATTATAAATCAATTCATTTTTAGTTTTTTCTTTATTAAATACTTTTTAAAAATCCTAAGTGATATTCCAGAAATCTTTAAAGTTTTTTCTTTATTAAAGCATGTATTTGAATTTATGAAACAGGACTCAATAATTAGCCTATCTGATTCATTATTACTTTGTAAACTACTTTTGCAATGGGGTCTGGGTTAGGATTGAATTTTATTGCATGATACGCCCAATCTGATCTGATATATCGGGTTGGTGGTTTTTGAAGGCTCTAATGTATTCTGACCAACGTTTTTTAAGCGTCCTGCTAGAACTTCCGTAGTAAATTTCATTACAATCTGAACATTGCAATAGATAAACGATACCCATATTTAAAAAAATCCTCATTTGATTTTTTCTTATTTAATTTAATTAGTCTATTATCTTTGAAATGAATAATTTTTATCTTATTGTCAAAACTATCAAAAATATTAAGAAAAGACTGTAATTTTTTATCATTCATTAAAATGTTTGCCAATAGACTGAATAAAATGCAAAGAAATCGAACAAGTGGAAGAACTTCAATACTGTGGATTAATAGTAAATAAAACTTATACAAGATCAAATCATATCAAAAACGTGCCTAATGTTCTCTCTTATTTATTCTTCCATAAGATAGTTTATCCACAGAGATTAAAATGATTATTTACCATGCATTCTTCGACTCACTAATTAGTTATGCACCTCATACTTGGGTCAATACAACAGATACTGAATTAAAAAGTATAAACACGCTACAAAATAAAATTAGTTTTTTTAAGAGTTTTCTAAAAGAATTAGTAAGAATAAAGAAACTACAAAAGAACGAATGTTGAAAGATGGAATCTTATCGCCAAAACAAAAGTGTCTGTATAATTTAATAAAAAAAATTATTATTGGTGTATTTAACGTGTGTGGTAAAACTAAGAATTGAAAGAAAT
>JAFIDM010000001.1:156553930-156569311 GCA_023159025.1 Thereuonema tuberculata
GCCTTTAGATCCATCGGTGTAAAAAATATTGAAGTCAGAATGACGGGACAAATGGTCCCGATGCAGATTCTGAAAGACTGTGGAGGACGTATTGATTTTTGCAAAATGACGAAGCAAAAATCACAGGTTGGGAGGTGATAGTTCCAGTGTGCTGATGGTAAAGCAGGTAAAGTGGCAATGTTAAGGTCAGTGAGATGTAGTGTAGTAAGCCAAACGGTCGGATAATGGAAGGACGATTGGTAAAAAGTCGTCGTTGATGGGGACGACAGACACATTGATGAGCAGGGTTATGTGGAAGTGAAGAAATCCGTGCGAAATATTGCAGTGACATGGCTTGTCTACGAAAGTGCAGGGACGGTTCCAGAGCCTCTGCGTACAGGCTGGGAATCGGTGAAGTACGGAAAGCACCGAGGCAGAAACGGAGGGCCTGATGGTGAACAGGATCAAGTATTCGAAGTACAGATGGCCGTGCAGAGCCATACACAATAAAGCCATAATCTAGTTTGGATCGAATAAGAGCACGGTAAATGCGCAACAGAGCCAGGCGATCACCACCCTAAGTGGAATGCGAAAGCGCTTTGATATAATGTAATTTTAAAATACAACCCTTCCGGAGATCAAGGATGTGATCCTTAAAAGTCAATTTCCTGTCAAAAATCAGGCCTAAAAATTTATGCTGAGAATGACATGGAAGTGGGACACCACCAAGAGTCAGCTGGGGATCAGGAAAAATTCCCTGACGACGAGTGAAATGGGCACAGACAGTTTGGGATTGGGAGAAATTAAAACCATTATAAATAGTCCATGCCTGCAACTGATTCAAAGCTACTGTTTGTCCATCGCTACTTGAGCCTTAACCACGCCTCTTCAAACGGAGAAGACATTTCACAATAGGGGTGATCGGTTGTAAAAGAAAAATTTGGGAAAAAAAAAACAAGATTAGGAATTTTTTTTAAAAATATTTACTATTAAAGAAATTGAATAGTAGTGTTAAAAAACATGAAATGGGTATAATTTACAAAATAGAATGCAAGAATTGCGATTTATTCTATTTGGGCGAGAGTAAAAGAACAGTGAAGGAACGAATGACGGAACATGGTACCAGCATTAGGAACAAGTACATTGAAAAATCAGAAGTAGCAGAACATTGTGTGAACAGAAATCATTGTATTAACAACGAGATACAAATTTTATATATTGAAAGAGACACCAAAATAAGAAAGATAATAGAAAGCATGTGTATCCGGAACACAAAATTGAAAAAACATGAATAGGAATGATGGTATGGAAATAGAGAAATTTTTCACAAGATTAGCTAAAAGTTTTGTAGATAAAATATGCACAAAATGTAATAATAAGGTTACAATCAAGGAACTAAATTGTTAAGCCCCATCGTATATTATTGTTAAAGAAACAAAGATTGGAACTAATGGTATCATTTTCATATATTATTTATATTTTCTCGAGGAATTTTATGTAATTTAGAGTATTGTTCTTCAAATTATTGTTATTTTAGGCTTGAGAAAGAAAAGACGCAATCTTTTCGAAAATTTGCTTTTTGTATTAAATGTAGTTATTTTACATTTAAATTTGGTGAGATGTTTAGAATATTTAATAGTAGAGGCTTTAGAAGGAAAGATCTACTAAAAAAGTATGGAAACTTTACATATAAAATATTGAGTATATTTAACTGTATTGCCAATGGTCTTAATTTGTATATTTGTAAATGTTCTGTGGAACTTTACGGAATTGTTTTTAAACAAGTTTTGCTTTTTTTTTAACTGTCAGCAATTAATTGTTAAATAAAACATTATTACCATGACGTGTATATATTTATTACTTACATTAATTAATATAATTTATATATAATTACGATTTTTCATAATTTAAATGAATAAGAAACAGTATAAATATAACAGTTCTTAATTAGCAAATCAGTTTTATATATCGTTACAGTTAAAATATGACCTAGTTATTATTATATGTAAGAAAAATAGATATATGATGTCGTATTTTATATCATCAATTCCTCTGTTATAACCAAGAAACAAAATCTGTGCATTTCCCCTGAAAATGGAAAACTATCACACTGACCTCTGAAATGACTTCTTGAACTCTTCGCCTACCACGTGACATAGGCGTGGCTAGGGATCAACTGTTCGTGGACAAACAGTAACTGCAGTTGTCTTTCAATCAGACGTAAATTAACAGAACGGCAGGAAATCTGTTAGTCATCAACATACAAAGAATGGTGGATAAAAGGAGGCAAAGCAGAGATGATGCCGTTGATCTTTACAGAAAAAAGGGTAACACTCAAAACACAACCCCCAGGGACTCGAATTCTTGAGGATAAACGGTGGACAGCGTAGATCGCAGACGAACTTGAAAAGTTCGATTTGCAAGAAAATTGCGAATGAAAATAGGCATGTGACCACGAAGGCCTTAATGATAAAGATCTTGCAAAAACCAAATTTCCATGTGCGATCATAGGCCTTCTCCAAGTCAAAGAAGATGGAGACGAGGTGTTCTCGATTAACAAAAAGCAGTGCGAATAGTATTTTCCAAACGGACAAGATGGTCAGCCGTAGAACGATGTTGTCGGAATCGACACTGTGTGGGAGCTAGATGCTGATTGACTTCAAGAAACCATTGAAGTCGGCGATTTACCAAGTTCAAGTGTCTTACATAAACAGCTAGTGAGTGCTATGGGGCAATAATTATTTGGATCACTGACATCTTTACCAGGTTTAGCAAAAGGTATGATGATGGCTCGACGCCAACAATCAGGAAAGAGGTGTTCTAACCGGATTTTATTAAATATAGAAAGAAGAATATTCAAAGAAGAAAAAGATAAATGACGTAACATCACGTAATGAAGTCCGTCAGGGCCGCATGCGATATTTTTGCTATTATCTAAAGCAAACAATAACTCCTGGATACTAAAAGGGAGATTATATAGTTCTCTGTTGGAAGAAGAGAAGTTTAATGGAATAGCTTCAGTACGATCTTTAATCTGCTGAAAAGTGGGAGATAACAAAGCTGGGCTGGAATTCCGCGCAAAAGCCCGTCCAAGTGCTTCAGCTTGATCAGAGATATTAGCTATTTCTTTTCCATCTTCTTTGAGGATGTGCAAAGTTTAAGAGACATATTAGCCGTGCATCTTCCGAATTTTATCCCAGAGGGTCTTTGAAGACAGTATACACGTTATTGATGATATAAAGCGTTGCCAAGACTCCTTCTGACTAACCCGACGGATACGACGAGCTGAAGCGCGGGCACGCTTAAAGGACAAAAGATTGGCAGAAGTGGGATAACGTTGGAAAATGTTCCAGGCTTTTTGTTTAAGTTTCTGTGCAGAAGTATAATCATGAGTCCACCAAGGTGTAGGATGCAGTGGGAATCGTCCAGATGTTTGTGGAATTATTGCTTCGGCAGCACCAATAATGGAATGCGTGACCTCGTCAATAAGTTGATCAATGGTAGCTGAAAGATCAATGGCCTCCAGAGAACAGCGGCTAGTAAAAGTTGTCCAATCAGCAGAGTCAAATTTCCAGCGATGACGACAGGATGATGAAACAGCAGAACGTGGTAGCTCTTTGAGAATGATTGGGAAATGGTCACTGCCACCAGGATCATCAACAACATCCCATGAGAAATGGGGGAAGAGCAAAGCCGAACCGATTGCTAAATCTATAGCAGAGAAGGATATTGGCGAGGATGTGAAATGAGTCGCTGCACCTGTATTAGAAATAGAAAAATTGCGCTGAACTAAAAGATCTTCAATAACAGTTCCTCGAGTATTGGTGAAGGAAGAACCCCTTACCGGAGAGTGAGCATTGAAGTCACCAACCAAGAGAAACGGAGTCGGTAATTGATCAAGAAGATTATCAATGTCTGTAGACGAAACAGCCACTGTGGGGGAAAGGTACAAGCTACAGATAGTAAAAAGGCGGCTTGTTGAAAGGCGAGCAGCAACAGCTTCGAAAGAAGTCGTAAGTGGAACAGGGGAAAAAGGAATGTCATTTCGAATAAGGAGACAAACTCCTCCTCCGCTTCTATCAGTCCGCTGTTTACTCAGCATTGAATAACCATTAAAAGAAAGTGTCGTTTCCCGTAAGAAAAGTTTCCTGCAGACACAGTCTTACAGGATGATGTGTGTGAACTAAAGCTTTAATATCATTTAAGTTGGAGCGAAGTCCTCTACAATTCCATGACAAAGAAACCATAATTGAAGTTAAAAAAGAAAAGGTGAAAAAAATCAACGAAAAAGTCAAGGTGGAGCAGATGGTAGTGCCGGAAAAATAGGAGATGTTAAGGGGTCATTTATATCATCATCAGAAGATTGACGGGGAGAGGAATGTCTCCGACATCCACGAGAAGGCGAGCGTGAACGTGTGCGTAACAGGGATTGATGTGCCGAACCTGAATGCCGCTTCTGTGTGAATTTTGGAGCTGCTGGGGTAATAGAAGGACGTGAAGATATCGTTAAAGACAAAATGGTGGATTGTGAGGTAGATTGTGTAGCTGGCGAAGGACTTCGTGGTGTGCAAGTAGCAATGGTTTGAAATATTGGAGAAAAACACTCGTGAGGAGGACAAGGGATGTCTGTTTGATAGGAGATCGAAGTCGTCTGTTTGGATTGTACCACAGAAGAAAAAGTCTTTTGGGCTGCACAGCTGGAAGCATCCTCCGGGCCTCGGGATAAAAAAGAGAATGCTTCACTCTGATGGCCTGGATCTTTTCTCCTATTTCTAGTGAGGACAAGATCGGGAATATGAAGGATGGTCGCCTGAACAATTGATACACTTGAGAGGTAAAGTGCACTGTGTAGGCTCATGGGATGGCTCACCACACTTAGAGCAGATGGACTTGCCACGACAAGCTGCAGAGCCATGGCCATAACGCTGGCATTTAAAACAGCGTAGAGGGTTCGGAATGTAGGGACGCACAGGACAGCATAAATAGCCAGCGGTGACAATCGTAGGCAGTGTGGAGGAGTTAAAAGTAATCACAATTGTACTTCCTTATTATCATAACGGATGTTAATCCGTCGGACAGCAGTGACACCCTGCGAAGCAAAGCCTTCGAGAAGGTCAGCATCACATAGACCGTCCAGATCCGGTTCTCGGATGACGCCATGACTAGAATTCAAAGTCTCGTGCTTAGTGACAGATACCGGAGTATTTGCCAGAGTCGTCAACATAAGAAGTTGGTCCACAGTTTTTGAATAAGGCAGCTGGATTAACAAATCGCTAGACTAGAGAGCTTCTTGATAGACTTGATATTTGAAGTGATACCTGAAAGTGCTTTCGAGATGAGAAACGGGGACAGTTTAGACAAAGGTGTCTCAAGGGTTAAAGAGTGCAGAATTAAAAAGGTCTGACTGGTAGTACAAGGAGAGGTAACATCGACGGTGTGGGAATTGCTTCCCAATGAAGGAAAAAAGTTAGGATCCATACACAGGAGAATTAACTGGGGAAAGTAAACGGTCACCAGGCAGCTATCCCCATATCTGCCTGGAAGGCACTGCCGAAGCAGTTTAAATACTGTGGTTGTCGCCAGGCAATTCTTTTTTTTCCACAGTGATCGTTCATGACACCAAAATAACCCCGTAGTGCCACACATCCATCGGCACGATGCCTTCCACCTTGGATTCGGGGGCGGGCGTTTAGTACCCATGGAGGGTAAAAAACCGTCCAAGGGTGTCCCTCACCATGTAAGGAACCCGCATCGAGGGGGCGCTTCGATGGACTGCGCTGGTGTCTCGGCATTTCCTCCTTGACACAAAAGGACTACGGTTATCCCGCCAATACTCGGTCGCCAGAGCCTCGTTTGTGAAAACAGGGTCCACCACAGGAAGGTGAGGTTGACATTTGGGAGGAGAGGTTATACTAACCAGCAAGAGGTGTGTCATATCACTCCCCTTGGACCACGTTTGGAAGGGTAAGAGAACCCTTAGCTTTAGGAATTAAAACCATCTTTGAAACATTTGAAATCGGAGCCTGAGTAGCAAGAATATTGACAAGCAAATTAGCAAACTGAAATGGAAACAAATTGAAAAGAGAATATGGTAACCCATCAGGACCGGGCTGTGAGAGGGCAAGATTTTTTAATGGCAAGTTGAAGAAAATCTGTGAAGTCAGCTGGTACTTCTTGAAGAGGGTCAGAGAGGCATGGAATACTCCGGAGGAGACAAAGGGAGTTAGGAGCGAAGAAGAAGAAAACTTGGATTGAAAATGATTCAAAATAGCTTGAATAAGTACAGGATCTGACGGGTAGTCTGTCATGTTGCGGCGAACATGTTTTAGGTGTTTTGCGGCAAATTGGAGTGTGTTTCCGATTGGACTGCAAGAAGGGGAGGAAGAGTTAAAAGGCTTGGTTTGGATTGCAAAATGTTTAGCCAACATCTGTCGTCCTTCTGAACGGAACTCCTCCGGGACCCTTCCGTAGGCAAACAAAAAACCGACGTAGAGTGAGTTGTTCTCCTGAATTGATTTGAACATTTTCATCTGAAAACCAACACGTCTAATAAAGAGATAAAGACGGTTTTTAAAGGCTGTCCATGAATCTGTAGGGCCGAAAGGATGGGAATCCAGCCATGCTTTAAGTCACACCTGAAAGTGCTCATCTGCCAAGAGAGAGGGAGGAGGAATCCAATTTGATGCTCTAAGGCGAGACGAAAAAAAAATATGTGCCAGCTGTCCAACGTGGTCTGAGAGATTGTGTGAACAAGGAATGGAAACCGCGTCAAATGAAACAAGGGAATTGTAAAATAAATAATCAATATAGGTATCTGAATGTGAGTTACCTATGTTAGGATATAAATTATTGCTATGAAAATAATTTAATTAGTTATAGTAAAAGTGTGAGAAATAGAATTTAAAATGCTTGAAAATAAATTTTTAATTTTTTTTTTCTCTCCTTTGGTCCGAGTGAGTGTAGCCTGAATTTGAATATTTAAATGAAGCTTAGACGTAACGAGGATATACGTCATAAAGGAGGAAAAGTCAATCTCTTTAGTAAGGGAGAGCGCAGTCAGTATAGAACACAATCAGTAGAGAGCGCAGTCAATGGAGACTGCAGTCAGGTGTAGTCTCTATGTAGTCTCGAAGGAGTAATGAGATGTTATAGAATAGATAACGTGAAGCAAGCTCTGAGCAGATTAGTTCTGCTAAGTAATAGAGTATATCTATTCTTTAAATCATTTCAGATAAGTTGAATTGTACTCCGTTGAAATTAGAAGTCAACGCTACGGATCAGGCGAAGTCAGCTGATCGTTTAGTGTGAAGTTGAGAAGACGATTCAAATTGATTGAGCGAAACCAATAGAAGATATTTTGGATTCACTCCAGGAACAGTTTATTCCAGCCTATGATAGACGAATTAAATGCAACTTTGGAAAAATTTAGAATACAGTTGTGATTAGTTAAAACGAAGAAGAAGATAGTCGAAGTTGGAAAAGCCAAACGTGCATTGGACTGTGTCATTAAGAGTTAAGGAGTGTTCGAGGAATTCTCAACCGCAAAGCATTGAAGGAATTAAGTTAAATCCTAAAGATTTGCAAGTAGACTGTTTCAATAAAAGAAAGCAAGTATTTTCCATTTAGAAGATAATTCGTGTAAGACGAAAACCTGAAATAAAGGAAGAAGCTAAAAGTGATTCCAATTAGTAACTAAATTACTTCAAGTATAGTAACTAAATTACTTCAAGTAATTATACCGTTAAGAACTATTAAAAGGCGAAACTATTTATGTGAGAGAACTATTTATTCTAAGGAGAAGAATACTAATAATTATCTCCACATGGGATTAAGTAGAGCTCATTTAATAAACACATCTCAAGCGCCGTTAGTGCTACAGCAGACGAACTTTTCGCAAAGCATTATGGGAACCAGAAATCAAGTGAGCAAACAATGAGCGCCATATTTAAAGTTCATCATAAAGAAGAGGTTCTGTGCTACAAAAGTCAAGTGTGCGTTGGAAGCCGGATAGACGATATCTCAACGATTGGATATCAACGCAGTAATTTCGTCAAGGTGGAAAGCCGAGTATTATCAACGAACTGTAAGTAATTGATTATTTTATAATTCCATTTTGGAGGGTGCAACCCTATTGCATTGAAGAAGGAAAATTAATTACGGAGAGTTACAGTTACGATGAAGTGCGATCGGAAACAGACATTTATAATAGTAAACGCTGTTGTAAAAGATTATAATTTCACACAAGTGCATTAGTATTAGTGAAAAGCCAAAATAATTAATGTTGGTTATCTTTATATGGATTATAAAGATAGATCCTTCTCATACAAGGGTGAATAAAACCATTAGGAATAATTAGTGTAATATCACACAAGTGAATTGCCTATATTGTATTATTTAGATATCACACAAGTGAAGACAAAAGCATTAATATTTTCACACAGGTTATATTAGCAAAGGTCATCATTCAATTATAGTGAATTATAGTACTAGTGAGACGAACTCTCGCGTGTATGTTAACTTTGAAGATAGTGAATATAAGTGCTTCTAAAAATATTTATTGCAGCGATAATAATTATTGTGAAGCGTACTAACTATAATATTATTAGCGTCTTAAGGACCATATTAAATTTCCATTACACGGAAATTTCAGTTAACAAATTATGTGATGCGTATCAAGTATATATATATAAAATCCAACACACAAAACTTGAAGCTGGTAGTCTTCAAATTTCGTAAAGCAAAGATTTCAATTAATCATTTGCAATTTAGAATTCAAGAAGCGTAGTAAATAAGAATAAAAATTAACTTATATTACTAAACCTATGATAAGCCAGACAGTGATTTTTGATTTGAAACACCAATATCAAAAAACTAATCACTATTTTAAAATTTGCCAATAACAAAAAACAAATCGCTGTTTCCAAATTACGCCACTGAAGAAGTGGGGATATTCAAATTAAATCTCCATGGAAACAGCGATTTGTTTTTTGTTATTGGCAAATTTTAAAACAGTGATTAGTTTTTTTGATATTGGTGTTTCAAATCACAAATCACTGTCTGGCTTATATATATATATATATATATATATATAATATCAGTATTATTATTGTTTTACTTCAGGACAGTAGAATCAAGAACTGTAGCAGACTACGTAAAGCATCAGCCATTGTATATAAGTCATTATGTATATATTTCAAGCAAATAAGTTTTAATGACATCTAGAATAAATCATTTTATGATTTTATTTTTGCATCCCCTAATTTTCTTGTTGTGTCTCTATGCTATAATATGCGTTCTGCAAATATCCGCAGCAACCTAAAAAGGTGAACCCACAAGAAATACAAGGAAAATGAAAGTCATTAAACAGAACGAACTCTTTTAATCTGCGACCTTGGGTATTGGTATTTAAAACCGAAATATCGGCATTGAAATCCCCAACAACAATACAAGGAAGGTGGGAAACAATGGTTGACTGTAAAGTAATGAGAAATTCCGGGTAAAGGAAATTAAAGTTTGGGGCATAAGCAGTAACCAGCCTTAACTGATCAGCTGGAGTTGTAACATTAATAGAAACAATACGTCCTCGCCATTGTTTCTGAGAAACTAAAGTAAAACTGCTATTAAAAATAAGGATGGCAACTCCTGCGGACGCAGAATCCTGAGAGCTTGAAACTCAAAAACAAGGCAAATGAGAAAAATATGAAATTATTTGGGCATAGGAAGTAGTCTGGGTTTCCTTTCCAAACAAAGGATGTCAGGCTTTCTATT
Source organism: Thereuonema tuberculata (assembly GCA_023159025.1). Taxonomy (NCBI): domain Eukaryota; kingdom Metazoa; phylum Arthropoda; class Chilopoda; order Scutigeromorpha; family Scutigeridae; genus Thereuonema; species Thereuonema tuberculata. The sequence goes on from JAFIDM010000001.1 coordinate 156,563,678, forward strand.
TGCCAGTAACGCAAAGAGACAGCATCTCTTACCAGGAGCAGAAAGTCCATTAATATTTAAGGAAATGATAGAATACATAAAAATAAACCTTTAAATTACAAAAATTAGGCATTTAAACAAATGTAAAATTATACAAATGAGACATTTAAACAAATGTAAAATTACAAAAATTGCTGGAGTTACTAAGTAAAATTTAAATATTCTGTTATAACAATCCATAAAGGGATTAGACCTCAGATGAGTCAACATAGAAAGTGAGACTTTCTGGGGGTGGACCTGGAAAGACCATAGACCGCCGTATTTCAGAGATATTTGACCTTTTAACTGCAGTGTTGCTCTGCGAGTAGGAGTAACCGAAGCACTAAGCTTATCCTGGAGAATCTCCGGACAGTCATGTTGAGTTTTACTTGAATCAGGATGGCAGGAATCGTTGTGCTCTTCCTGATACACATTAGAATCAAGGTCTACTTGGTTAGAAGCAATCACTAAAAGTACTTGACACACTTTCTAGGCCTGGGCTCGTAAAGTTTTCTTTGTGGCCTGAGCTGTGAGCTTCCATTTGACAGAACTTTTCTAGTTCAAGATCACTAGTTGTGGGAGCGACAGTAGAAACAATGTCCTCGCCAGAAAATAAGCATCCTTTGGCATGCTGTCGTCTGTCAGGGGAACGCTTCCTGCGAACCTTGACAGGCGAACGTTCCGAGGATTGTGATCGTCAGCCGATGCACTATTGGAGAAAAGAAGCGATGAGAAAGAGGTCGCTTCCTCAGAGTCACTAAGAACATGAACAACAGGAGGAGAAACGGTCTCCCCGTCATCGTGTCGTGTTCCCTCTTGATGTGTTCGCTCGTCGTCATCCAAAGAGAGGCAGTCGCTTTGTCTTGAAACCAGCGACTCTACCAAAACTGGTGGTTCAAGGCACTTGGTGGCCAGGGAAGGGGATCGGTCGATCATCATGGCTGCATCAATAGTTTGCCCAATACTCGGGGAGTTCCCAAGACCAACGTCGCCACCCTGGGCAGGGAAAATGCTCTCCGAAGTTGGGAAGTGTTCATCAATACTAGCGTTGGACACACCAATGACTTCCGGAAGGCTGGTCGCACCCTCAGCTGCATCAAGACGGCCCTTTGTCCGTTTTCGACGACCCTCGATGAAGTCAGAAGCACGTTTCCGACGTGCCTTCGCAGGAGAGCGACATGTCATAGACCTCTGCATCGGCGGTGAAACGGCGAGGACAGAAAATCTGTTAGGCGAAAGAGGCAAAGAGTCAGGGAACAGTGATTCCAGTTGCAGGCTCGCCTGCAGCTGGGCATTACAGGGTGGGTCCTCTGAACGAAGAGGAGGAGCCACAACGTCTAGTGGTCGCTTTGATAGCGTCGAATTGCGAACAAATGGTTCCCTCTGGAAATTTTCGTAAGATGGACCTGTTTTCCTCTTTGGACATTGTAGAAAAGTATCTGCAAGTTGCTGACACACCTTGCAAGGTTTTCGACACACATCCTGTAGGTGGCCAATCAATTTACAGTTAATGCAGAAGAGTTTCTTACAAAGTTCGGATATGTTGTGCCGATCCGCAGATGGTGCATACCAGAGGCGGCACATTTTCTGAGAGACGGACAAGGTTATGGCAAATGGTTATGTTTTCGGGCAGCGGTGGGCCATCGTGGAATCTCTGCAAAATAACTTTTGCTTTGTTGGATGGGTATTCTTTTGTATGAAGGCCAGGAACCACAACGAATCCTCTCTGGAACAGCAATGTGTCCCCATAAGGTTGCAATGCCTTCTTACAGGACATGGGATGCTGGCAGGTAGGAAGGCAGAGGTGCCAGGTAAAGTGTTTGCAGGTTGTCAGCTAACGGAGTAATTGTTGCTGACCTGTCATCAAAGTCAAGATCTCGTGTTGAAGGAGGCTAAGCTCAAGCTGTTGACTGCGCAGATAGAGGACGTAGGTTTGTTTATCCATCTTATCTTTTTGCATGATGGGGTCGTCCTGCAATGGGGACCACTGCAAGATTTCCAAAACTTTGAGAATGAGGTGAGCCGGGGAGATACTACCATTGGTGATTGTTTAGCAGAACTCCAAACTAGCGCGATGTGTCACTGACATACAATAGATATATGGAGAATATTGTTTCTCATCAAATGCCTCTTGGAACCCAAATGAGGGAGGATCCTGCCTCCATCCAGTGCGTAGAGAAATTTTCTTTTTAAGCAAGTCTTTTATCTTGGTATTTACTGGAGTAGGTTGGGAATGGCCTTTTAAGGTTGCAGCATTCATGATTCCACAGCAGCGGGAACTACTGGAGCAGCTGGTGTTGTCTGCAACACCTCTGACAAGTTCTTTCTGAAAGTAAATTTGCCAGAATCACGTAAAAGTGCCAGACGATTTTCGAACTCAGGAGTGGTTGGGATGATGGAAACATCAGAGGGCTAAGAAACGTCCAAGGGAATCCCCGAAGCAGAAGAAATGTCCCCCGATGTGTGCACAGCCGCAGAAAGGTCAGGTGAAACATCAAGTAAGCTGTCCTCTACGGCCAGACGATGATATCGTTTTAAAGCACTTTTAAAAGTCGTGTAGGAAAATCCTTCTGGAATATTAGTTGGGCCAGTAAGTGGCCAGAATTTAAAATCTGAGAGCACTACATCGTCGAGGAAAACCTCCTGTTTCTTTCCACACAAAAAAATAAACAGGTCGCTCCATTCCTGTTGTAGCAAAAATACAAGTTTGTGGTTGTGGGTCATCGCCTGCCGTAAAAACACATTTGATCACAGGCAGTTCAAGAAATCCGGTCGTTAAAAGTGTGCGGAGAGTGTTGCCGCTCTCTAGTACAGGTTTGGAGCACAGAAATTAAAATGCATTAAGACCCACCATGGTACTGAAAGTGTTACTATGCAAATATATAAACAAAGGTACTAATAAACAACTTAAACACTAACAGGCAAAAAATTACAAGATATGAGAAATTCTTACTCTAAATAAGGTATGGTTAAAAATTGAAAAAGTAAATTTTAAAACACGAAATGGCACCATAGTAATACATTGAAAAACAAAACAAGTTTTAAAAACTACAAGTAACTACAGAAATCTAAAGACTGAACAGGCTATGAAACGCTATAAATATGCTAATAATAATGGGAATAATAAAGTAATAGACAAAATAGGTTAGCAAACAGAAAGCCCATGAACAAACTAAAAGGGGGCCACCACTCTAACAAATAATATGACACATTAGCTTAAAAACTAATGTCTGTAAACCCTAGTATATAACAAGAACATAACTGATAAGAAATCAGAAAAATATCAGTAAAAAGTAAATTAAAAAGTAATAATATCACATTAAAAGTGCAAATCCTAAGCACAAATAACTGTAATAGGTCCTAAAGAACTTTGCTGGACATCAGCAGCCAAAACTTTCTGCCTTGGGTACAGCAGACAGTAAGACTAAAAAAGATTCCAAAATACTTAAAAACAGGAGCAAAGTAACTAAAGAACATTAAAACATACTTTCTATGATAAATATTGCGTAAAGTAATACAAAAAAAAATAGTAATAAAGCCTAAAGAGCCCCAAAAGGCACAGAAACAAGTCCGGGAGTAAGGGAAACACGGTTCCCGGGCAGAGCAGCAGAAGTCCGGCTGTGAGTTAAGCCTAACTCCGGACTGCTTACCAGGACACAAACAGTCTGCTAATATGAAAAATAATGGTCTAAATCAGCTGAAATTTGGACAGGACCACTAGAAGACTTCCTAAGATGTTGAACTAGAAAATGCAGCCAAGAAAATGGAGGTTGAAACGTCTAAATCTCCACAGTGGCAACAAACAAGCAAGCAGCATACTGGTCCCGGGAAGAATGGCACAAATCCGGCTTGGAAGTAGGCCTAAGCCTTAAGTTCACGAAAACATTGATAACTTCTCACCCGGTGGGCCAAATATGCTGAAATTTGCAACATAGTTGCAGAAGATATTCATAAACAAATTCTGGAAAGAGAAACCAATGGGCTCAAATGGAATCCGCCCTAATGGGCCCTAAAAGCAGGAGCTAACATTAGGCACAGCCTAACTAGATCAAGTTTAGATTAGGTTTTCTCGAAATTGGTGATACTTGGGATCGAACCGAGAGTTGATCAGGGTCATTCTGAAGGATGTCTATCCAGATCTGGTGACCTTTGACCCCAATCTACAATACAAATTTTGAGGGTTAAGTTAGGTTAGAAAAGTTTAAATTTGGTTTTCTCTAAATTGGTGATACTTTGGACCGAACCGAAACTTGATCTGTGTCATTCTGAAGGATGTCTATCCAGATCTGGTGACCTTTGACCCAAGTCTACAATGCAAATTTTGGGTCAAGTTAGTTTAAAAAAATGTTTAAATTAGGTTTTCTCGAAATTGGTGCTACTTGGGACCGAACCGAAAGTTGATCTGGGTCATTCTGAAAGACGTCTATCCAGATCTGGTGACCTTTGACCCCAGTCTACAATACAAATTTTGGGGGTCAAGTTAGGTTAGAAAATTTTAAATTAGGTTTTCTTGAAATTGGTGCTACTTGGGACCGAACCGAAACTTGATCTGGGTCATTCTGAAGGATGTCTATCTAGATCTGGTGACCTGTGACCCCAGTCTAGAATACAAATTTTGGGTGCAAGTTAGAAAAGTTGAAATTAGGGCTTTATTTGCCAGTAAAGGACTGGTGTGACCTACGGCCTCATACCTTAGATTGGCGCCCGGTCAAGCCCCAGGTTACAGGCAACAGACCCTGTGGGCTAGAAAGACAGTGCCATAGAGAAGAAACACAAAGTACGAAAGGGAAGCTTTCGGCAATAAAACCCTAGGTGTTAAAAAGAGGAAGAAAAATGTAGGTAATCGATAGGAGAATGGTGAAAAATTAGTTAGTAAGAAAGTGACTGTTAACCAACCACTTTCAAGAGATATGAAGAAAGATGAGGAAGAAAGTCCTGCAACTTAAAAGGAGAAGAGTGTAACCGATCGGCCCTAAAGAGGGTCGGAAATAGTGGCTAGCTATCACAAATAGCTAAGAAGTTGCAGGTGTCAGAGCACTTAAGCCACATTTAAGTGTGTAAAGTGACAAATAACAAAGAGCACATATACTCACGCATACTAGAGTGAGAAATGTGGAAATTGTGGCACAAATGAAATTAAAGCAGGACTGACAAAAAAAAAGAAGGTTGTAAAGATGAACTAGGATGGGAGATACGCCGGTATGACGGCACTCTTCACCCCACAGCCGTCGAAGACCCTACCATGGGGATCCAGTACAGTTTGCCGCCCATCCGGACTAGAGCTCCCAATCTCCGAGAACATCCCAAAAGACAACCTTGAGTTTCCAAAAAAAGAAAAGAAAAAAAACAAAACATGACATCCAAATGGAAGAATAATATAAACAATAATGAAAAGGTATAATTGATTTCTAAATTAACCCTTCAGGCCGGTGAGTTTCTTCTCTGCACGTGTCTCTCAGGCGGTATTTGTTTTTACCCCTTCCCCTCATTTTGTTATACTCCTATTCTATAATTAATTTCTAAAAGGAAAATTTTAAAACTTTGATATTTTTTAAATATAAAAACAATGAACAACAAATATATTCTTAAATAGCACCAAACTTAAATCATCTTCAC
>JAFIDM010000001.1:156574311-156599032 GCA_023159025.1 Thereuonema tuberculata
TATAACTTAAAATGTTTTTCAGTGTGTTTATTAAGTATTTCTTTCAAAAAAAATTATTATGAAATCGAAACTGCATCAACTGCTGAAGGAAAAAATTATAATCTCAGAAACAAAAATAAAAGCAAATCAGACTATCCACACATTTTTAATAGCTATGGGAAAAGAAATGCTCATTACCTAATAGAAGAACTAATATTTCAGATTGTACAAACTTAAGAGACAAAAGAATATCTGAAATAAAAAAAATAGTAAAGAAATGGCTTATTACAAATATTGAAAATATATAAACCAAAATTTCTAAAGATAGTTACTTCCTTTGAAGAGAATTAAACTATGATCTTGAATTTCAACTATCTTCTTCATAAGTACCTAAAGTTTAATGTGCAGATATATATAAGAAAGTGAAGAATTTGTTTACTGAGGTGCAGACTTTTATTTCTTTACTTTATTATCTTCTTCATAAATCACTTGTATATGTGTACACAAGTGACTCATGTACTTGTATATATATTAATTGTATGAGATTATATTGGTATGTATAACTTGTAAATACAGATATGTTTTTATATATACATATCGTTATATAATCTTATAAATTATTTATCACACAGTCTTAAAAATAAAAGAAATTGTAAATTATGAAAATACTAGAATTTATGTTCCATATCTGAATCAAAATAGATAGTATTTTAAATATAAACTAAGTCATATAATATAAACATAGGTTTTATTTATAAAAATAAGACTAGAAACCTTTTATGTAAGAAAATTAATAGTAATGAAAATCAAAATGAAATGGGTGTTATATACAAAGTTGATTGTAAAACTTGCGGCGATTTTTGTGTAGGCGAAACAAAAAGAACGTTACGTGTTGTAGAACATGGTAGGGCCCTGAAAAATAAAAATTTGGACTCATCGGACATAGCCTACCACTGTCTGAAAAAAGGGCTATCTTGGACAGTAATATGAAAGTATTAAATAAAGAATGTAATTTAAAACTAAGAAAAATCTTAGAAAATAGTATTATAAAAAACACTAAACAGAAAAATTTCAACAGATACTAAAGAGTTCAAGTTGACCCTTCCACTGTCATATTAATGAGACACTTAATAAAAACAAATACTAAAAAAACGGCAACAATCGACATGTTCAATTATTAAAAAATCTCTATTTGTCATGCTATTATTTTGTTTTATTGTTTTAATAATTAGATGATTTCTTATTGATGTATTTTTGTAACAACAACCAAATTATATGATTCACGAGTTTTTGACTCGTTTTGACTGACGAGGTTTTGACATTTATGTTTTTGCTATATGTATTCACTCATGTTAATATGCTTGAAAAAGAGTTAAACTTCTCGAAATTCGCAATTTCCAGTATTTTTCATAAATCTTTTTTAAATACTACAATGAGGTACGTGGAGTGTTTGTACATATATTACTTCTTCATTTTGATTTGTGCATGTCACGTTTGCATCTACAGCTTTAGTTGTTGGTGCCGTATTTCCGGTGTTATCTTATGTTTTAAATTCAATTTTTAATTCTTCTGCTTAATTTAATCAATCATTATTTATCCTCAATAATTAACTTTAAGTTGTGTGTATATTAATGAATAAAAAAAACTTCTGATCTTTTCTTAAACAGCGATTTAATTCTACAAAACAACTTTCGAGGGTGTAGTCAGAAAAACTTCATTCACTCACAAGGCAATATTGAAAACACGGAATAATGCATTAACAAGTGCTTTAAAAATCATTGTTTTTTGATTTTTATTACTTCCCATTTACCAACAATGAAAGGAAAACCACGATATAGAATGGAAATAGTCGTTTTTTGGGCTTGTGTCAACAGCTTTTGGTAAATCCTAGTTTCTGTTTTTATTTACATATACATATTTACAATCCCTACTCACAAAGATAAGTTATGTATGATGTGGCATCTGGAAGGATCGTATCATTGGCTCGAATTTTTTTTTAAAGAAACTGTGGACGGCGAAAATTATCTGGAATGTTGAGAGATTGGCTGATGTTGAATTGGACACCATTGGAGAGAATTCTGCATGGTTCGTGCAAGTCGACACCCCACCACTATGCCAGGACTGTGCGAGACTGACTGGATACCACGTTTCCGGAATGCCATAGCATAGTCCCAAATTATGTTCTCCGTGTACTCAATAATCTGCGATGCGGTCTGCAGACCTATGTGGGCTTTTCGGACACCCTATAGTTTAAATTCGTAATAAGAACAACATTCATATTGAGGTAATACTTTAAAAAATGAAGGGTTTGGTGCAAGGAGGCAGCTCCACTTTTACAAATTTTGGGTAAACTAAAAAAAAAGTTTTAAAAATACAGTTTTCATTAAAATAAAAAAATACTCGGCCATGTGTTGGGCCATGGGTTAAGTAACGTTGCAGTCCCAAAGATTCACAAAAGCATGTTCCCTGGTAAGTGCAACGCCTGTTTGAATTTTAGAGCTGCCTCCGTTTTGCCGCAAAGTGAATGAAAAAGCTTTTTTGTGGAAACAATTTCTTAACAAATATCAACATTTGTGTTAAAAAGATTTATTGAAAAAGGAAACACAACATTTTTAGAATCGTAAACCAATATTATACATTGTTCTTCAGTCTTCTTGTTCTCCCTCAGACTCCTCAACATCGTTTGAATCTGCATCTGATGTCAACGGGTTGTAAAACCAGATTTCATTTGGCCCAACATACTTCCTGGTCAGCTCTTTGACGTCTTTAAGTGGTAGGAGGCCATCGTAAGCCTGATGAAGGTGGTTCAATGTTATGAGACTCTCAGGTCTCTCAAGTCTCGGGTTGCAAATTTTCACATTATCGAAAACTGTCATCCCTATGGTCTCACTGCATTGAATAGTTCTATTAACGATGAGTGGCTGTTCATAGTGGAATACTTTATATTTTGTGATTAAATATTTTCCTCTTTTATTGTTAGATAATGATATGTAAGGGTGCTTTGAAAAACTCAACTCTTCAACTCTTCAACAAAGTTAAAAATACATGCCTGGTCCACTTCAGTTACAAAAATTTGGGGCTGATTTTTCTGATGATGCGAGCGTATTCCACTGGGAAAAAACTCTTTCTATCTTTCTTAAGCACTTGTCAATATTACCGAAGGCTCTGTCGCGTGGTCCGGTTCTGGAAAGCGATGAACGATTTTCGTGAAGCGGTCACTTTGCAACGAGGTAAAAGAGGTACTGTGTCAAGAAACGATTTTTATTTTGCGAGACACAGTTATCAGAAAATAGGTAAAGTACTTTGATGTGACTTGTCAGAACATGGTTAATGTAGTGATGTATGAAACTTATTAGCTCATTAGGTGACTTTTTTTGCAATGATTTCATCATACAGATAAAAATGATGTATTCCAGTCTTCTCAGATGAAATTCCAAAGTTGTATATCCACAACTGGTGTTTATAAAATGTTTCCCAGATGGAACTTTGGGGAGGGGCATCTTTTGCTGGTAGTCGAAGCATAACATCTCGGTATTACCATTACGTTATGGAAGCGAAGTCTTGTCTTTTATATCTTGGAAAAATGAATCCACCCGACTTTGATGAAATTGCTTGGCATCCTGAAGCTCCTTCCGTCTCTCATTTGAAATAGAAGTGGCGCTGAGTTTTTTTTGTTTATTGCCACACTTTGGACAAGTGTCAGATCTTGGGTACCCAAATCTGCTGTTAAAATGAGTCTTGAAGTAGAGAAAGTAGAAATCATATGCGACAGGAGATTCAGGGTGCTTCACCATATATAAACGATGCATTTGTTTAATACTGAGGTCGGTAGGCAAGAATTTTCTATTCCTATTGTCTCGTCGACTGTAGTGCGATTCCTGCTTTCGAAAACTTTTAATATAGCAATGAACCTTTTCCACAGTTTCATCAGGAAATTTGTTACATCTTGCATTATGCTTTCCCGTACCATCTGGTTTTGGTGTGAAAGCTCCCTCACGAGAAAGTTGTCTTGCAATGTTTTCCACACGTTTTCTGGATACACCATGCAGTGATACAAACGCTTTTTTACAAACTCTTGTACTACTCTCATCGATTCGAATAGTTTAAATATTTGAAAAGGCCCTGGGTTTCCCTGTACCACTTTTTGGTCTATTTCTTGCAACGGTTAAAACTCTGATGCGACCTGCCAAACACACATCTTGGATATTCTTAGTTGTTAAATCATTGAAAGCATTAATAATACGATTCCTTGCATCATCGTCGAATTTAGTAAAACATTTGTATTTACACTTGGAATCATAACCTGTTGTAGGGCGAGACATTTTTTCCATTCGTTCCATTTCTTTCCGTCATCCTTTCGCTGTTTTCTTACATTCCGGTTCCATTGTTCCTTGTGAGATCCTTTTTTTCCTTTTCTTTGGTCCAACAAGTATCTGCTTCCTAAATCTTAATCTGAATCAGTAGACTCCTCATTCTCGTAGTTCGTAGTTTTCTGGCTCGTAGTTTTCTGAAGAGTCAGAACTAAACAGTCTTCTCTCTTCTGAATCACTCATAGTATTGTATGAAACTCTGAAATCAAAAGTTGATGAATGTTATTAATTCACACAAACAAATCGCAAATCCAATACAAAACGGCCCTTAACAAAAAACTCGCAAAGTAAACTGTTACCTTCTCTATTACCTTCCTCCTATCGTTTGGGACAAGAAGGAGGCAGATCCAGGAGCTGCTCCGTTTTCAAGCAAACTTGGAGTACAGGCAGCTCCATCTGTTGAATATTTCCGGTAGTAGCGCTTGGATTTACCTCCTTCTTGCACCTAACGAAAGAGCTTATTTTTGTACATAATAGGATGTTCATCTCAATATGATAAAAAATGGAGCTGCCTCCATCTTGCACCAAACCGTTCAATTGAATTGCTAGTTTTGTTTTGGTAATTTCTTTCGTACAATTCTAAGAATAACATTATTCTTCTGTTATCATTATGATAACAATCCCTCAAATTAAAAATAGAAATTTTATTAAAAAAAGAAAAATATCATTGGCAATCATATATTTTCTTAACATGGAAATTCTGATTGTCTGCTTTCTTTTTATTACAATTAAATAATACTTAACTTATTTTAGTAATTGGGGATAAGCTTATTTAATAGGAAGTTCTGATGCCAAATATAATCCAAGGCAATATTTAATTCTAGAAATCAAAATATTTTTCTTTTATTTTCAATATGGAGGAATTTTTCTATATTTATATAAACTTAAACAATCTAAAAAAAATATTTATTTCAGACTACCGTTCATGAAAAATAGCTCTTTGCCAATATGTAATACCTCCCAAGAGTTCAATCAGACGATGGTATTGGCCCAGTCACTGTTACTGAATTATAGAGAAGATAACTGGTGCCATTGTCCACGAAAATGTGAAGAATATATTTATAGTATGAACAGAGATGATTATCAAGTACCAATAAACCTGTTATATTTTGTTTTGCAAATCCCAATCAACATTTTCAAAGTGGTCAAGGAATATAGAAAGATCAGTGTTAGCAATGTTTTCGCCAACATTTGTGGAAGCCTTGGTCTGTTCCTTGGCATCAGTTTGCTGACAGTTCTTGAAATCCTGGAAGCTCTGATTCTGATATTAAATAAAGTGCTGAAGAATAATGACTGTCAGTAAACCAGATGTAAAAAAAAAAACAATTTACTTTAATCTTAAACTTAATCAAACTTTAATCTTAAGTAGAGTCTAGTAGAAATTGAGTAATAATAATAAAAAAAAACTTTTGTAATAAATTTTAACGTGCGCTACAGTGCTCCAAATGAGAGTTGGCCGGCGGAAGCTTGAACTGCGCAGCTCTTCCGGTAGCTGATCAATTATGTTTTCCTGTCAAAATGGACGACGCCGTCTGTTCTCACTGAGAAATTATAGTTAACTTACAGTAGGCTAACGTTTAATTATCGGAGGAGTTTCTAATTTAGAAAAATACTTGTTTATTTATAGACTTTCATTTATAAAGTATGTCTATTAGATTTCAGGTTTGTTTTTTTGTTTTTTGTTTTTTTCTTGTGTGTGCTTTTCGCCAGCATCAACGCTTGACGACGAAGAGTGCTTCTACGGCTATTTTTCTCCGCTCACATGTTGATAAAGCAAAATAAAACTTCTTTCTATTATTCAGCGTTATTTCAATACTAGTCGCTAACAATAAATATTTCAATGATTTATAAAAACAATTCCCTTTTAATAAGTAATTAGCGCAATGGCGGATTCCTGTCAGAAGATCAGATGGAAGTGCCCGACCAGACTAATCGATGCTACATGCGCAGATCTCACAAAAAAAGGGCGGCCAACTCTCATTTGGAGGACTGTAAAACTTATTAAAAATTGAAAGGACGCACCTTAAATAAAATGTTACAATAACATATTAAAAACGGTTCTCTTTTTTTCTCTTTTTTAACCAATCCGATAAGTTTCCCCCCAAAATGACATTTGTTTGCTTTATAAGACATGTTTTATTTAATTTAAATTTACTTGACAAAGGTTCTAATTGTTATTATTGAACCGAAACTAGTCGTTTTTAATATGTTATTGTAACATTTTATTTAAGGTGCGTCGGCGTCCTTTCAATTTTTAAAAAAACTTTTGCTAATCAAAAATTTATCTTTAGAATAACATTGTATCTTAAAGTCAACTGGTATCTTTAAAACCATCTGTATTTATTCGCCACACTTTCCTATGTAAAGATCATCTGCATTCCGTCTTCATACTGAATAGATGTTTTGTTCTTTTGCTGCTCATTTCTTTAAATAACTACAAATTTCTGAATACTTTTGCAGTTAAATATTATTGTAAAAACGATACAAATATGAATCAACCTGTAATGATTAAAATATTATGAAAAATATTCTGTCAATGTTATATAATTAAATTACAAAAGCTAAAAACTTACGAAAATACTTTTTACTTCTTATGTTTTTAATCTGTTTAAATATCTTTTTTATCACGTATGTAATTGATTTTATTACAATAAATGTCCGATTATCTCTTAAAATTCCCTTTCAATCTCATTTTTTTAAACCTATAATATACATTTCACATTTTCGAATATTGTGGTAGATTAAGGTTATTATCAAAGATTAAAGTAAATTTATTTCAGCTAAAAATTATTTTAGAATAATTGTTCTGAATAATAATAAAATATTGTTCTGAATAATATTAATAAATTTAATATTGTTCTGAATAATTGTTCTATTGTTCAGAATAGCAAAGTTTTCGGGGATGACGAAATATTGGCAGCTTTGAAAAAAAAACAGAATATGGATTTTCATAATATAGATTTAGATATTAATAAATAGGAAAGGAATGAAATAGCAAATAGAGATATAGAAGAAACTCAGTTGTATGAAGATACATCAACGGAATCTGTACTGAAAATTAGTGCTTAGATATAATAAATCACAATAGTTTTTAACTATAATAAATGAAATAACATTAACTTCAGATATAGATATAAAACATATTACTTCTCTCCAATATTTCGTTCTTTTTAATCAAAAGAACCTCATCAAGATTTTCGTATACACAATGAAAGGAAAATCTTTCTTTTCAACAAACCAAACTTCAATAAAATAAACGTCAATATTGATATTTTGCACAAAATGGGAGTTATATATATTTTAAATGGAAGGTATTTTTTTTATATTGGTAATACAAGAAGATCATTAAAAAAACGTATACAGGAACATTTGAGAGCTTTAAGGAGAAACAGAAAAGGACTCTCCGAATGCGTAAGAGTTAATCATAATTCAGATCCATTAATCAAACTTTTGTATGAATCCCACGAAGAATCTGAAAGACTAATTTTGAAATCTTGTTTTATTAATTGGAGCCAATATAAGTAAATGAAATTTCTTTTGGCATCTTTACAAAATTTATGAATAACAATGATAAATTGAATAAATTACTGAACTTGATATAAGTATGTATTTCATTGTGTTAGTTTATATTGTTTTATTAAATTAACGTTTCAATTATTCGATTTATTGTTGTTTTATTATTTATATGTTTGATTTTGTTGCTTAGGGGAAAGTAGGGTAAGATGACGAACTTAAGCTTCAGATTTTTTCCCTCGGCTTAGTAAGTGGTTTAAAACCTGAAATTTGAAAGGTCACTTCTTTGAACCTTTAGGTTCAATAAAAAAATATGAAACGCTGTTTTACCCTCTCGAATTATGAGATATATCTCATAAAAAAGAGTAATTTTCGTCATCTTATCCAACCTATGGGGTAAGATGACGAAGGGGGGTGGGTAAGATGACGAATAGATAAATGTAACCTACATTTTCCTTGTATAATTTCGTGGCATGTTGTTTATAATACCTAAAACATTCAAAGATAAACAATCATACATGAGCATTTAAAATAAAAGAAACAATAACTGCAACTAAAATTCAGTTTCAAAACCAATTTTTAAAATAGGACAAAAGCTTTTCATAAAAGGAACTCAAAAACATGTTGGATAAGATGACAAACTAAGCAAACTTCTCATCATCTTACCTGCCCTGCCAATAACGCTAACTTATCGCAGTTCAACTGAAATAACATTAACTTATTTCAGATCAACCGAAATAACACTAACTTATTGCAGATCAACCAAAATAATAATAACTTATCGCAGATCAACCAAAATAACACTAACTTATCACAGATCAACTGAAATAACGCTAACTTATCGCAGATCAACTGAAATAACACCAACTTATTGCAGATCAACCGAAATAACACTAACTTATCGCAGATCAACCGAATAACAGTAACTTATCGCAAATCAACTGAAATAACACTAACTTATTGAAGATAAATCGAAATTCCAATAACTTATTTCAGATCAACAGAAATAATACTAACTCATCGCAGATCAACCGAAATAACACTAACTTATCTCAGATCAACTTAAATAACACTAACTTATTGCACAGCAACCGAAATAACACTAACTTATTTCAGATCAACCGAAATAACACTAACTTATTGCAGATAAACCGATATAATACTGACCTATCACAGATCAACCGAAACACTAACTTATCGCAGATCAACCAAAATAACACTAACTTATCACAGATCAACCGAAATAACACAAGCTTATCGCAGATCTACTGAAATAACGCTAACTTATCGAAGTTCAACTGAAATAACATTAACTTATTGCAGATCAACCAAAATAATAATAACTTATCGCAGATCAACCAAAATAACACTAACTTATCGCAGATCAACTGAAATAACACCAACTTATCTCGGATCAACCGAAATAACACCAACTTATTGCAGATCAACCGAAATAACACAAATTTATTTCAGATCAACCAAAATAACAATAACTTATTGCAGATTAACCGAAATAACACTAACTTATCGCAGATCAACCAAAATAACACGAACTTATTGCAGATCAACCGAAATAACACTAACTTATTATAGATCTACCAAAATAACACTAACTTATAGCAGATAAACCGAAATAACACTAACTTATCACAGATCAACCGCAACAACACAAGTTTATCGCAGATCAACTGAAATAACGCAAGGAATGGACTAGGATGGGAGATACGCCGGCAGGGCGGCACCTTTCACCCCACAGCCATCGAAGACCTTACCATGGGGATCCAGTACAGTTCGCCGCCCACCCGGTCCAGAGCTCCCAGTCCCCGAGACCATTAGCACAAAGACAAACAAGGAATTAACCAAGATTTGTACTAAACCCCAGAAACCAGGAATAACTAGGGGGTGGGGAGTACGAAACCTCTAAAGTCAATCTCCCAATAGAAAAAGGAAAGTAAAACAATAACCTTTGCGGGTTCGTTTAAGAAATGGGGCCTTATGCTAAAAGGACCAAAATTTTGTGGGTGTAAAAGAGTTCCAATTGAAACGGAGTAAATTAATGAGCAGTGTGGAGAAATAAGCAATATTGAGGGTTGCCTTGATTGCGAAAAAAAAGAGTATAACGAACCAAAGAAGAAATAAAGAGATCAGCCTGGGAAGTAATATCTGACGCTCCATAAATACAAAAATAAGGATGATTAACTAAATCTGATGTTGAAAGAAGCGGTTGAACCCGTCGCCAAACACCCGAAACCTTCGCACAATCACTAAAGATGTGGCGAAAGGTCAGAGCATTGGGACGGCAGGCAGGACAAGGAGGAGGGACCGAACCATGCCATTGAGCAAACATGGCCAGAGTAGTCAGCCGGCGGTGAAGGAGCTTCCACTGGAACTCGCGAATCAAAAAGGAATGAAGGAGGGAAGTCCAAATAACATTCCGTGGCTGCTCCCACGGAAATGATGGGTGGAAAGTGATTGCGGATACTTAACAATCTTGCGTCAAAAAGGAGTAAATAACTTTAAAGGAAAGAATCACAAAGTCTGGAGAAACGCTTGGCAGCAAACCCCACGCCTGTGCCAACCAGGAGGGGAGTGAAAGAGGCTTCAATCTGGAAGAAGGTGAAAGCAGCCACTTTTGGAAGCCTTGACAGCGAAAAAATTGAAAAAACGAAACATAAGGTTTTTCAGAATTGATTAATTTTAACCGAAACGAAAGGATGTGGGCGAGCACAGCTTTTGCAGCAGACAAGAGGCCTGTGCCTCCCAAAACAAGCGGGAGCTGAATTGAAGATGCAGTAAGGAAATGACGACGTGGACCGAAAACAAAATTTGGGGCCTCGCGATCAAATAAAAGTTGAATTCTTTTGGGAGGGGGGGAAGAAGTTAAACTGAATGAAAACAGAAGGTAATACTAAGGCATTTCGGAATGATGCTCTTGCAAAGATGTCATGAAAATAAGACGGAAAGTGGCTGTTAAGAAGGGTAAAGTTTGCAGATAGGAAAGGCCCAACGTCAAGAAAACAGTTGTTATTAAAGGAAAAGAATGTATCTAGGAAACAAATAGAACTGACCAGCTTGAAGCCAAAGGGATGCTGTGTACGAAAAGGACAAGAAGGAGCAGACATGATGACAGACTTTGACAAATTAAGCCTAAGGCCAAACACCTGGATGGTTTCAAAATGGTGCAAGAGGAAGGGAAAATCTTCTGAAAGAATGAAGACGATGTTATCTAAATACGAGAGAAATTTACAAGTAACTCCATTCCATGAGAAACCTTTGATGTTATTGTCAGATTCTATGCGGGAGAGGAAAGCCCGAACGTAAAGGGAAAAAAGGAGAGGGGAGCTGGGGTCACCCTGAGCCACCCCTCTTTTGGTCTGAAAAGTGGTTGTTGATCCTTGGAAATGAATAGTGGTAGAGGAACTGAAATACAAGCGTTTTAAGAACGCTGTAAAGAAAGGAGAACAATTATAAAGGTGAAGCAGTTTAAATAAAAGATCATGGTCAACTGAGGTGTAGGCGTCGGAAAACTCTATTAAAAAAAAAAGAAAAGGCGGAGCTGGAGAGATTGAGTGATGGAAATAATAGAACGTAAAACAAAAACAGCATCGTTCAACGTTGCAGAAGCCGAACAGCCAAACTGAAACGGTGACAGAAGGGAGTTGAGGTCTGCTTGAAACAATAAAAGAAGGGCTTTCGATAGAAGTTTGAAATCAGTATTACAGAGGGTAAGTGGACGCCAATTGTTTGGAAGGGTAGTTGTTGTTGTTGTTTGTTGGTGTTTTAATGGCGCAAAAGAAGCAGTGGCTAAGCTGCGCCAAGAAAGATAAAATTGAGAACATTGGAAAATCGAAATAATGAGATTAAATCACCATAAAATGGAACAAAACAAGGAAATAACTGATAATTATAAAAGAGAGGCAAGTGCGGAAATGGATAACAGCTCATATTCATTTAAAAGCAAGTAAATATGAAAAGGAACTTGAAATTTAAAAAGAGGATAAAAGCACTGATGACGATGTTGAGTAAAAGCAGGACAGTCAATTAAGATATGATGAATAGTTAAAATAACGTTGCACGTAGAACACAGGGGAGGTGGACGATTGAGCTGTAAATAACTATGTGTGAGTCTTGAATGCCCGATCCTCAGACGCACCAGAAGAACATTCTTCTGGCGAGTTGGAAACAGCCGATTGGTAGGAGAGGATAATAAAGGACTGACAAGAAGAAGTTTATTGCCGTGAAGATCATCCCATTCGTGTTACCAGGCAGATCGGAGACGAGAACGTATAAGAGCGTAGATGTCAGAGGGTGGAGTGGAGATCCGTCGCAGTGGTAGGCTAGCAGCAGACTTGGCGAGAGAATCAGCGTGGTCATTGCCGACAATACCGACGTGGCCTGGGATGCAGCATAAAATGATAGTGCAATGTTGAAAATGTTGTAAGAAATCTAAAATGGACAAAACAAAAGGGTGAACCTTCACTGTGTGACTGCACAGTGCCTGCAGAGCACTCTCAGAGTCACTATAGATAAGAGTTTTGGGAAACTTTTCCTGAAATGCATACTTTAAGGCTAGGAAAATGGCATAAAGCTCAGCAGAGAACACCGAAACCTCAGAAGGAAGATGAACAACTTTCCTGAAAGTGGCAGCATAAAAGGCGGCTCCAACATAAGATGCGCCTTTAGATCCATTGGTGTAAAAAATGTTGAAGTCAGAATGACGGGACAAATGGTCCCGATGCAGATTCTGAAAGACTGTGGAGGACGTATTGATTTTTGCAAAATTACGAAGCGAAAAATCACAGGTTGCGAGTTGATAGTTCCAGTGTGCTGATGGTAAAGCAGGTAAAGTGGCAATGTTAAGATCAGTGAGATGTAGTGTAGTAAGCCAAGTCGTCACCCGATGTCCAAACGGTGGGATAATGGAAGGACGATTGGTAAAAAGTCGTCGCTGACGGGGACGACAGACACATTGATGAGCAGGGTTATGTGGAAGTGAAGAAATCCGTGCGAAATATTGCAGTGACATGGCTTGTCTACGAAAATGCAAGGACGGTTCCAGAGCCTCTGCGTACAGGCTGGGAATCAGTGAAGTACGGAAAGCACCGAGGCAGAAACGAAGGGCCTGATTGTGAACAGGATCAAGTGTTCGAAGTACAGATGGCCGTGCAGAGCCATATACAATGCAGCCATAATCTAGTTTGGATCGAATAAGGGCAATGTAAATGCGCAACAAAGCCAGGCGATCACCACCCCAAGTGGAATGTGAAAGCGCTTTGATACAATGAAATTTTAAAATACAACGCATCCAGAGATCAAGGATGTGATCCTTAAAAGTCAATTTCCTGTCAAAAATCAGGCCTAAAAATTTATGTTGAGAATGACATGGAAGTGGGACACCACCAAGAGTCAGCTGGGGATCAGGAAAAATTCCCTGACGACGAGTGAAATGGACACACAGTTTTGGATTGGGAGAAATTAAAACCATTAGAAATAGTCCATGCCTGCAACTGATTCAAAGCTAACTGCAGTTGTCTTTCAATCAGACGTAAATTTACAGAACGGCAGGAAATCTGTAAGTCATCAACATACAAAGAATGGTGGATAAAAGGAGGCAAAGCAGAGATGATGCCGTTGATCTTTACAGAAAAAAGGGTAACACTCAAAATACAACCCTGAGGGACTCCGAGTTCTTGAGGATAAACGGTGGACAGCGTAGATCCCAGACGAACTTGAAAAGTTCGATTTGCAAGAAAATTGCGAATGAAAATAGGCATGTGGCCACGAAGGCCATAACTATAAAGATCTTGCAAACTACCAAATTTCCATGTGCGATCATAGGCCTTCTCCAAGTCAAAGAAGATGGAGACGAGGTGTTCTCGATTAACAAAGGCAGTGCGAATAGTATCTTCCAAACGGACAAGATGGTCAGCCGTAGAACGATGTTGTCGGAATCCACACTGTGTGGGAGCTAGATGCTGATTGACTTCAAGAAACCATTGAAGTCGGCGATTTACCATGCGTTCGAGTGTCTTGGATAAGCAGCTGGTGAGTGCTATGGGACGATAATTATTTGGATCACTCACATCTTTACCAGGTTTAGCGAAAGGTATAATGATGGCTCGACGCCAACAATCAGGAAAGAGGTGTTCTAACCAGATTTTATTAAATATAGAAAGAAGAATATTCAACGAAGAAAAAGATAAATGACGAAACATCACTTAATGAAGTCCATCAGGGCCGCATGCGGTATTTTTGCTATTATCTAAAGCAAACAATAACTCCTGGATACTAAAAGGGAGATTATATAGTTCTCTGTTGGAAGAAGAGAAGTTTAATGGAATAGCTTCAGTACGATCTTTAATTTGTTGAAAAGTGGAAGGTAACAAAGCTGGGCTGGAATTCCGCGCAAAAGGCCGTCCAAGTGCTTCAGCTTGATCAGAGATGTTAGCAATTTCTTTTCTATCTTCTTTGAGGATGTGTAAAGAGTGAGGTACATATTTGCCGTGCATCTTCCGAATTTTATCCCAGAGGGTCTTTGAAGATAGTGTACATGTGATGGATGATATAAAGCGTTGCCAAGACTCCTTCTGACTAACCCGACGGATATGACGAGCTAAAGCGCGGGCACGCTTAAAGGACAAAAGATTGGCAGAAGTGGGATAACGTCGGAAGATGTTCCAGGCTTTTTGTTTAAGGTTCTGTGCAGAAGTACAATCAGGAGTCCACCAAGGTTTAGGATGCAGTGGGAATCGTCCAGATGTTTGTGGAATTATTGCTTCTGCAGCACCAATAATGGTATGTGTGACCTCGTCAATAATTTGATCAATGGTAGCTGAAAGATCAATGGCTTCCAGAGTACAGCGGGTAGTAAAAGTTGTCCAATCAGCAGAGTCAAATTTCCAGCGAGGACGACAGGATGATGAAACAGCAGAACGAGGTAGTTCTTGGAGAATGATTGGAAAATGGTCACTGTCACCAGGATCATCAATAACATCCCATGAGAAATGGGGGAAGAGCGAAGCCGAACCGATTGCTAAATCTATAGCAGAAAACGATATTGGCGAGGATGTGAAATGAGTCGCTGCACCTGTATTAAAAATAGAAAGATTGCGCCGAACTAAAAGATCTTCAATAACAGTTCCTCGAGTATTGGTGAAGGAAGAACCCTATACCGGAGAGTGAGCATTGAAGTGACCAACTAAGAGAAACGGAGTCGGTAATTGATCAAGAAGATTATCAATCTCTGTAGGCGAAACAGCCGCTGTGGGGCAAAGGTATAAGCTACAGATAGTAAAAAGGCGGCTTGTTGAAAGGCGAGCAGCAACAGCTTCGAAAGAAGTCGTAAGTGGAACAGGGGAAAAAGGAATGTCATTTCGAATAAGGAGACAAACTCCTCCACCGCTTCTATCAGTCCGCTGTTTACTCAGCATGGAATAACTTTTGGTATAATTAAATTTATAAAGCTTGGAATCATTATTGCCTTGGCTTTGAACAAACGGAACTTAATTCTGAAATAACAATGAGAAATCGTCCCTGTTCAGAAATATAAATCCCGTAATTCTTAAATGGGTTCATAATCTAAAGAAAACATTATCGAATGTTTCCTTGTTATTTCTACTAGATAGAAATCTAATAGTAGGTCTATATTTTAGCATCTCAATTATCTAATTAAATATTTGATTAATGTAAATCAGATCTGAACAGAATAAAACTCTTTCTTCTCTACCTTTATTCAGGACAATGAGTTCATTTTTCTTCCAATTTCGTTTGGTGAGATTTATTACGGAATCCGAGTTTTTGCAATATTTCTCAAATTTGAAGTTATCAATTTCAGTTATTTGTCGCTGAAATTTCTTATTTTTTTGAATATTCATTCTATTGAATTCTCTGTTGAATCTATTTGAGTTTAATTCCATGATTTCTAAATATAAATTTGTATTAAGA
Source organism: Thereuonema tuberculata (assembly GCA_023159025.1). Classification (NCBI taxonomy): domain Eukaryota; kingdom Metazoa; phylum Arthropoda; class Chilopoda; order Scutigeromorpha; family Scutigeridae; genus Thereuonema; species Thereuonema tuberculata. Next base: position 156,590,118 of record JAFIDM010000001.1, read on the forward strand.
GTATTTTTCACCTTTCTGTTTACAAAAAATCTTGTTTCTGCAAATGTTTTATTTTAATCTGAACATATTTGATTTGATTTAAGAATATATTCCATTTTTTATCCGAATTCATTCGGGTCACCTTTCCTTTCTATTGGCATTTTTCTAAACAAAATCCTCAAAAAGATTCCATTATAAAATAATAGGATGATTTTATCAAACACACTAAGTTTGATACAACAGATAAAAGAGTACAAAAAAGAACATAAACAATTTTTGAATATTAAACTATATTCATTGGACATCATATCGATGTACACCAAAGTATCTATAAACGAAGCTTTGAATTTGAACAAAGATTAATGAAAATGTTAATATTTTGAATGAATTCAATATAGATTTGGATAACTAAGAATCTACTATATACAATAATAATATGTGAAAATAGTCATTTCAGATTTGAAGATAAACTGTATAAACAAACCATGGGATTTCCCATGGGGTATTGTAATTTCAGGCTCCATCTATAATATTTACATTAATAACTTACAGACTATATTAATACGAAATTGGAAAGGAACAAAATTTAAAAATTTTGCTATATAGATGACATCTTAATATTTTGGAAAGGAACAGAACGTCAATTCATGGGTTTCTTCAACACATCAACTCATTAGATAGCATATACAATTCACATACGAAAAAGAAGAAAATCATACATTAAACTATCTGGACGTGACTCTTAATAAGTGGAAACAACACCATAGAATATGTGTACTATGAAAAACCTCTGAAAAGTAAACATAAAATAAATTTTTTTCTAATGTTAACAAACACATAAAGAAGGCTATCGTGATTAACAATCTCAAAAGAATCACGATTTATACAGAAGATGGAATCGAATAATAGAACAGATGAAAACAAAATTCAAAATGAATAAATATTCTAGTGAATATTTGAACGAAATAATAAAAATATTTTTCAAACGAAAAAGATATGAAAAAAGACAATACGGTTCCAAAAACAAAAAAAACTGATTATAGAAATAATATTAGAATACGTCGGAAGAAATGTGGAACCCGCAAAAGCTAAAACAAACAATCAGAATGACCCAGATCAAGTTTCGGTTCAGTCCCAAGTATCACCAATTTCTAGAAAACCTAATTTAAACTTTTCTAACCTTACTTCACCCCCAAAATTTGTATCGACTGGGGTCAAATGTCACCGGATCTGGATAGACATCCTTCAGAATGACCCAGATAAAGTTTCGCTTCGGTCTCAAGTATCACCAATTTGAGAAAACCTAATTTATACTTTTCCAACCGAACTTAATCCCCAAAATTTGTATCGTAGACTGGGGTCAAATGTCACCAGATCTGGATAGACATCCTTCTGAATCACCCAGATCAAGTTTCGGTTCGGTTGCAAGTATCACCAATTTCGAGAAACCCTAATTTAAACTTTTCTAACCTAACTTGATCCCCAACATTTGTATCGTAGACTGGGGTCAAAGGTCACCAGATCTGGATAGATATCCTTCAGAATGACCCAGATCAAGTTTCGGTTCGGTCCCAAGTATCCCCAATTTTTAGAAAACCTCCCATGTTGGGTCATGGTTGGCACTGTTGGAGAATGATTGGTGACTTTGCCAACGGAATGCCAACAATGGCCCAACGTTGGCAACGATGAGTAGGCCCAACGTTAGGAAAACACCGTTGGCCCAACGTTATTTTTTTGGTTGGCAAATGAAAAGTTACAAATTGTGTTTCAATTTTCTGCATTATTGACAAATTAAAATATATATGTAATTTTAAAATGAAAATAATGATTTTATTGCATGAAATTTAAATGTTAAAATTATGGTGGGGTAAAACCCTTTGTAGAAGGTCTGTTTATCAAGTGCCGTGTAGCCAGACTCCGCTAGAGGAAGCCATCGGAGCCATCCAAGCCATGCGGACACCTTGAAATCGGCAACAGTTTTCTCTATTTCATTGTTTTTTTGAAGAGAGAAATTGCAGTTTTTATCTACTGACTATAATATATTTTACACAATACTTAGTCAAGTATCTGGAGATAACAAAGGTAAGCCCCTTTTAAGATAATGTAAAATACTTTTGTAATATAGCTTAACGAATTCCTTAGGCCTAATTTTTAGAACAAGCTTAGAGTTGCTTCACATGTGAATTTCGAATAATGATTGCATGTTAGTTGTTTTTTACTGAATTTAAAGTTATTTTTTTAAAAAAAAAATTATAAATTAATGAATGTTTCGTAAATTACATGTTTTTTGTAACGGATTTTATAACGAAATTTTGAAACTTTATTAATTAAATCTGTTTGGTGTTGTTATTGTTTATAAAATAATATCTCATCACTCTTAAAAACATAAATAAATATTTAATATGCTTTATACACAAATTTTCGGAAAGATAATACGACTTTCCTTTATCAAGCTACCGTATATAACGGAATATTAATTTAAAAATAACAAAACAGGATAACGAGCCTTAATTCAACAAAATATGTAACCTTATAGAATAATAAGAATCATGTCATTACTAACATACTGATAAACAATAAACAAATAATTTACTAATAACAATTAATAGTTTGAAAATCATAGCATTACCTATATTGTAACAATAATATAATAGAAATAATAATAATAATAATAATACACAATCAGGTAGCGTCGATCGTTCATCAACAACTAGCACACAAACATTCACTTATTAAGAGCACGGTCCCGTACTACAAGTACATACCACAAAGCGTATTAGAGTCACCCTCATATAAACTATACTGGGACCGCCCCATTCACACAGACAAAACCATACATCACAACAGACCAGACATCACACTTGTTGATAAGGTCAACAAACTGACCTATCTAATTGATATTGCAGTGCCTATCAGCAAGAACATGCAGAAAACTCACGCAGACAAGATCAGTAAATACACTGATCTAGCACACGAGCTCCAGAAGCAGTGGATGCAGGATCGAGTACGTGTTGTACCCATCGTTCTGTCTGCCACTGGTCTGGTGCCTCACACATTGCACCACAGTCTCAGCACACTAGGACTTCATAAAAACACTTACGCACAACTCCAGAAGGCTGTGGTACTCAACACAGCACGCATAGTTAGGAAATTTGTGGACAAAAGAACCCATCCCTAACTATTCTTCCAAACATTTTTTTTTTTACACTTGGCAATATGTGCTTTGGTCCTTGACCCGCCATATGGTCTTAGCTGTGGAAACCTTTCAAAAAAGGGTTGCCCATGATACAGGTCCGTAGCACAGATTTGAATGAATAAATGAATGAATGAATAAAGATTTAGTAGTATTTGAGTTGAGAGATGGAAGAGGTCGCTGAAACCAACCACAGGACACCACACCCCACCCCACCAGAAGACATTACCTTTATGGCAAACACAGAAGCAATCTCTACCCCTCAGTCCACATTCCCCAACAATACAACTAATGACGTACAACAAGAAGCACATGATAATTTCTACACCGCACTAGCACAATATACAGGCACAGACCCCACACTCAGACCTCCACTCCCCAAAGTACGCACATCAAAACAACTCGCCGAAGTCATATACCATCTCAACACACACACTATCCCACAACACCTTGACAATATCCAAACAATAGAAGACATACATATAACACTCTACTGCGTGGCACAGGGAACCATTCGGGCACTTGGAATCAAACAACACCACATACCTACCACTGCATGGTCACAAGAACACATCCCCCTTTGGAGACGTCGCCTTGAGGGCCGCATCAGCGACCTTAGAGGAGATATAGCCAGGCTCACACAATACTGTGCAGGAAACAAAACAAAGAAACTTATGTCTCAGGTCAAGAAGATATTCAAGCACATAAACACTCGCCCTTCACACTCAAACCATCATAACCAGGTTCAGGAACATCTCGACACACTAAAACAAAAACTCAGTGCACTTGCAAAAAGATTACAAAGATATAAACAGTGCACTCTACGCAAACAATAGAACAACACTTTCCAATACAATGAGAAAAAATTCTACAGATCCCTTTCATCTCCCTCCACTGCACCCAAAACAAACACACCCACCAGCGAGGCATTACATGAATACTGGTCGTCTCTGTGGTCCAACCCCATCCCCCACAATGACAAAGCACCATGGATCACAGAGGAAGAACAACTCGCTGAACACTTACCCTTCATGCCCTTCCATGATATTACTCTCGCAGACATACAGACAGCACTAAAACATGCACTAAACTGGAAGGCTCCTGGTGCAGACGGCGTTTAGAACTTCTGGATCAAGAGGTTCACGTCCCTGCATGGAAAGCTAGCTGTTGCACTCACTGACATAATCCAACACCCAGAACATATGCCTCTTTTCCTCACACAAGGTGTCACTTATCTATAGAGCAAGAACACTGAAACAGCACACCCTGCAAACAACCGTCCAATCACTTGCCTCCCCACACTTTACAAACTCCTCACCTCCTGCCTTGCTGACAAAATTTACACACACATCGAGACACATAACATTCTTTCCGAACAGCAGAAGGGCTGTCGCAGGAATTCCCAGGGTTATAAGGAGCAACTCCTTATTGAATCGGTAATCCTGCGGCAGGCGCGCGCGAAGAATAGGAACTTACACATCGCGTACATCGACTACAAGAAGGCATTTGACTCAGTCCCCCATTCCTGGCTGTACAAAGTACACATCAAGATCACGGCATTCTTAGATGCCACGATGAAGAGTTGGAACATAACATTACACCTATGCACCTCCAAGACCTCTATCACTACAGTCCCCATTCCCATAAGGAGAGGTATTTTCCAGAGAGACTCCTTGAGTCCTCTTTGGTTCTGCCTTGCCTTGAATCCATTAAGCCACATGCTAGACAACACAAAACAAGGTTATAGACCTACCTCAGGCACTCTGACAAAATACAAAATCACATACTTACTCTACATGGATGATATTGAACTCTACGCCACAAACAACGCACAACTTACTAATTTACTACAAGTCACTACACAGTTCACCAAAGACATTGGGATGGAGTTTGGAATCGACAAATGCCACAAGCTACATATAACACATGGGAAGACTTCGAATTTGGAGGGTTTTGAACTGGACCATGGGTTGGCCATCCAATCCATGGAAGAGGGAGAGACCTACAAGTACCTGGGCTTCCAGCAAGCGCGCGTCATTGACAACGCAAACATCAAAAACGCACTCAAGAAAACATACTGTGCTCGTGTTCACAACATACTCAAAACACAACTTAATGCCAGAAATAAAATTAAAGCCATCAATACTTGCCGTCCCGACACTAACATAATCGTTCGGCATAATTTCATGAACAAACACTGAACTCGAAGCACTACAACGCACAACACGCACTACCTTCACAAAACACAACATGCACCACCCCAAGTCCGCTACGGAAAGGATGACTCTTCCCCGCAAGGAGGGAGGCCGAGGACTTATCAATCTCATCACCCTACACGAAAAACAAGTACACACACTTAGGGAACACTTCCACCAAAGAGCACAACACTCCTCACTCCACTCAGCCATTGTCAAGGCTGACACACACCTCACACCCCTGGACCTCGCAAACCCTTCTCTAACACTCACCACCCCCGACACCCACACACAGCAGCTGTGTGAATCATGGGCTCGTAAGGAATTCCATGGCAGACATCACCACGAACTCAGCCAGCCTCATGTCGACATGGAAGCGTCGAACAGATGGCTGACAAATGGCGAGCTGTTTGGGGAGACCGAAGGGTTCATAATCGCGATTCAGGACCAAGTCATCCCCACAGGCAACTACAAGAAACACATCCTAAACGATGGAAACACACATGATGACAGATGCAGGAAATGCCACACTAGGCATGAGATGATCGACCACATAATATCTGGCTGCCCCCTTCTCTCCCAGACAGATTACCTCCACCGACACAATCAGGTAGCGTTGATTGTTCATCAACAGCTAGCACACAAACATTCACTTATTAAGAACACGGTCCCATACTACAAGTACATACCACAAAGTGTATTAGAGTCATCCTCACATAAGCTGTACTGGTATCGTCCCATTCACACAGACAAAACCATACATCACAACAGACCTGACATCACACTTGTTGATAAGGTCAAAAAACAGATCTATCTCATTGATATTGCAGTGCCTATCAGCAAGAACATGCAGAAAACTCACGCAGACAAGATCAGTAAATACACCGATCTAGCACACAAGCTCCAGAAGCAGTGGAGGCAGGACCGAGTACGTGTTTTACCCATCGTCTTGTCCGCCACTGGTCTGGTACCTAACACTTTGCACCACAGTTTCAGCACACTTGGACTTCACAAAAACAACTGCACAACTGCAAAAGGCTGTAGTACTCAACACAACACGCATAGTTAGGAAATTTATGGACACAACCACACATCGCTAATCATTTTTGCACACGTCTTTACACTTGGCAATATGTGCTTTGGTCCTTGACCCGCCATATTGTTTTTGCTGGGGAAACCCAAGGTTTGAAACATACAAACAATAATAATAATAATAATAATAAATTCAGTAATATTAGATAATAAATAAAACTCCCTATGTTAATTTACAAGTTCTTCAAATTTTGTGGTTTTGTTTGAAATTAAATTTATCATTTCTTTAGCGAAATTTACAAATCTCTCGTTAATTTCTATCCCTTCGTTTCTATTTATATTTTGGCTGCGTGTATTTCTTATGAGAATACTTTCAATTAATTTTCTAGTTACAGTATCTTTTTCGTTGTGTAAAGTTTTTACATTATTGAGTAGGAGTTAAGTCTATGTCCACATTTAATACAGTGTTCTGTAATTTCTGATCTATCTATTTGGCCATTCTTCAAATAATTTCCTTATTCTATTATGCGTTCTCTTGATTTTTCGTTCTTTTGCTTTCTCCTATATAGAATTTATTACAAATTTCACACTCAATTTTTCAGATAATACCCATTTCATTTATTTAGCTATTTTTTTTATTTATTTCTAAATTTAAAATTACAGTCCTGCTAGGTTTTCAAATTGAAATCCTGTGGTGCAGGTGCTGAAAGTATAAATAGTTATAAATAATAATAATTCATATATATAATATTTGTAAGTTGGAGAACATTAATTATATAAAAATTAATATATCACAGAAATACAAAAAGAAAATCAAATAACAATTATTATAAATATCATTCATTACAATAAAATTTAAGGTTTCCAAATTATTTTTTACTTATTATTCTAATTACAATTTCTCTCTTTAAATGTTTATACTGTATAACATTAAACATTTTTAAATCTAATTGTGAAAATAAGACTTTAAATAACAATCTCTCATGCCAAAATTATTCTACTAAAAAATACACATAAACAAAATATCAATACACAAAATCAAAAGCACACAAAATAGAAATATAGTATATATAATCAAGAATACCTAAATATTCCAATTAATTTCACCAAATATTATTTTGTTAAGTATTTGTCTCTTTAATATATTTATTTTATTAAATTTATTTTGTTTTAATTAATTTGTAATTTGCATAAAAATCTTTAATAGTATTCGATTTTTATTTCTTAATCCAAAGTTGTTCTTAGGATTTTCATAATATAAAATTTTTATTAATGTATTTCTAGTATTATTTTCTAAGTTATAATTTCTAATTTGACTTCTAATTTTATAAAAGTTATTCATTATTAAAGAATATAATATTTTTTCTCTTGGCATTAAAATTTTATATTTTATTCTTATTTGTATTTTTTCATTCTTTGTTAATATATAATAATCTTGTGTAATGTAATTCATTATTTTATTTAATATTCTATTAATGCTATTAGTGTCCGTATTACCTAAATGTACTCAACAATTCAATCCATAATTTATTAATGAATCTATAAATGATTTATATATTAACATCTTGTATCTTATAGAAAAGATACTCTTTATATGTTGGAACATATATATTAATGAATTAAGTTTATTTAATATATATAAATAATGCGTTTTCCAAGAGAATTGATCATTAATATATAAACCTAGATATTTAATTGTTTTATTAATTTCTATATTTTCACAATTACAACTTTGGAAGTTTATGTCATCATCTAATAAACAATTATAATTATGATATTTTATTTTTGGATTTGTATGTAAAAATTTATTTTTGTTTTTAATATCATTAGTTTTGTTTTTTGACTATTTATTTTCTATTTATTATTGTGTGTCCAAATAATTAATTTATTAAAGTCTTTTTGTAAATTGTATTCTGCAGTTTCATAGTTTTCATTTATATTTATTAATATGATGTCATCAGCATAAGCAAAAATTTTTGATGTTGATATTGTACTATATAATGTATTTAAGTATAAAATAAATAAAAGTGGTCCTAAGTTTGAACCTTGAGGAATTCCTGTTTTTAATTTATATGTTTTACCTAATTTTGAATTTAAATTAATTCTTATTTTTCTATTTTTTAAATAGTTTTTTAATATTTCTATCATGTTGCCTCTTATTCCAATATCAAATAATTTTTCTATCAATATCTTATGATTAATACTATCAAATGCTTTCTCAAAATCTATAAAAATAATATATATATAATAACCGTTATTTAATGCACAATTTATAATATTTTGGAAATCTTGAAAAAGTTTATCAGTACTTAAATTTTTTTGATATGCAAATTGTTCTGTTTTTAGTAATTTATATTTATACAGAAAGTTATATATTGAATTAGTTAAGCATGTTTCTATAATTTGTGATATATTGGAAAGAACAGAAATTGGCCTATAATTTTTTATATCATCAATTTTTCCTTTTTTATATACTGGAGTTATTTTCGCAGTTTTCCAAATACTTGGGTAAGTTC
>JAFIDM010000001.1:156599042-156613657 GCA_023159025.1 Thereuonema tuberculata
TTTAAGGTTGAAAACTTGATTATTATAGGCTTTATTTTGTTCTTATTAAAAGTTTGAACCCTATGCATAACCTCTACATTTTGAAGTTGATCTTTCACACCTATCTTGTTTGCAATTTTTTCTACAATGTCTTGCAATTTTTCATTTGGAAGTTGGATAACTCCATTTATTTCTAGGTTATTTTGTCTTAATTTTTCTTCATGATTGTCTATTTCTAGTTCAAAGTTTTTGATTTTCTCTTGTGTTTTATCCTTTTCTTCTTCTAATTTTAAAAGTCTTTCTTCAGTTTTCTCCTGTTTTCCTTCTATGGTTGATAATTTATCTAAAATTTCTTCATAATGTTCATGAATGTAGTTGATACTACTTCTTATTTCTTGTATTTCCGACTTGATTTCTCTTACCTCCTGTAATAATTGACGTATTTCTAGAGCTGATTCCATTTCATTTGTTTGGTAATGCGTATCTTGATTTTCTCCTTTCTTAGCTTCTTTGGTTGATTTTGTTCGTATAGTGATATTCTTAAAGTTCATATTATCTTCTTTTTTTACAGTATCTGTAATATAAGTTATTCACTTATATTTCTCGTTAATTAGGCTTATTTTGATTGAGCAGAGAATCATGTGTGCGGCCATATTGCTACACTAATTTATGTTTTGTAAATAAACTATCAAACTTGTGCATATGTACATTGTAAAATTACTTTATAACTTGTTTTCATTCACACATTATTTGATAAGCAATTTGTTGATTAATAAAATATTTTTTCCTAATATCTAGCAGTTTTGTGCAACTTTACATTAAGTTATTAAATACATTAAGTATTTATTTCATTAAAAATAATGCTAAACTATGAAGCAGTATTTTCTTCATCTTATTTCATATCTATAAGAGAATTGGTGTATTAAAAACTTAATATTCACATCGACATATTATGCAAACAGTATCTTCAATTTCCTACTATGATTTTAAAATTTTTCAATAATCTCTTTCAAACAGGCTTAATATTCACAGAGCAATAAGGTTTGAATAAATAATAATTATTGGAATGGAAAAGATTTTATCATAAATCGTAATAGTTTTACGATTTCAAAAACAATTTGCAATCCTGATTCCAAAGAACATTATATTTATAAATAGCTATAAAACTTAAAGAATGGCCCTTTTGTTATTTCTAAATATTGCAGAATCACTTTTTTTCTAAAACATATCATTTGCTTCAGTAGTTTTACAAATTCTTTTAAACGGAGAGCCAATATATGAACATTTTGGTATAAAGAACTTTAACAAACAATTTTAAATGTCTGTGTCTTTAATTGCTGTGTATTTGTTTCATTTGACTTGAATTTTGCTGGTATAAGATAAAGAATCTAGGAAATTTCCTGTTGCTGATGTATGCGGCTATTTACAAGCATCAATGTTGTTTTGGATCAATTTTGATATGACTTCGTTGGCCCAACATTGGCACAACCACATTGGCCCAACATTGGCAACTCTGCCAATTTCAACGTTGGGCCAACGGTTACCTGTGAACGTTGGCACGACCGTGTTGGCCCAACGTTAGGAAAGTGTATGTTGGCCGAACGTTGGCAACTCTGCCAATTCCAACGTTGGGCCAACAAATGGCCGTCAACGTTGGCCCAACACTGGGCCATCAGTTTTATATTACGTGGGCTAATTAAAACTTTTCTAACCTAACTTCACCCCCAAAATTTGTATCGTAGACTGGGGTCAAAGGTCACCAGATCTGGATAGACATCCTTCAGAATCACCCAGATCAAGTTTCGGTTCGCTCCCAAGTATATCCAAATTCGAGAAAACCTAATTTAAACTTTTTCTTACCTAACTTAACCCCCAAAATTTGTATCTTAGACTGGGGTCAAAGGTCACCAGATCTGGATAGACATCCTTCAGAATTACCCAGATCAAGTTTCTGTTCCGTCGCAAGTAGCACCATTTTCGAGAAAACCTAATTTAAACTTTTCTAACCTAACTTGACCCCAAAAATTTCTATCTTAGACTGGGGTCAAAGGTCACCAGATCTGGATATACATCCTTCAGAATTACCCAGATCAACTTTCGGTTCGGTCCCAAGTAGCACCAATTTCGAGAAAACCTAATTTAAACTTTTCTAGCCTAACTTGACCACCAAAATTTGTATCGTAGACTGGCGTCAAAGGTTACCTGATCTGGATAGACATCCTTCAGATATACCCAGATCAATTTTCGGTTCGGTCCCAGGTATCACCAATTTCGAGAAAACCTAATTTAAACTTTTCTAACCTAACTTAACTTCCAAAATGTGTGTCGTACACTGGGATCAAAGGTCACCAGATCTGGATAGACATCCTTCAGAATTACCCAAATCAAGTTTCGGTTTGGTCCCAAGTATCACCATTTTCGAGAAAACCTAATTTAAACTTGATCTAGTTAGGCTGTGCCTAATGTTAGCTCCTGCTTTTAGGGCCCATTAAGGCTGATTCCATTTGAGCCCATGGTTTAAGTGTACATCTGGGTACTAGCCAATCAGAAGCGATCTTGCCATTCACTGCCTAACGGCTATTTCTCATTGTGCAGTTACGTTCCTTTTAGGAAATAAAGGCCTAGCCGTATCCGAATCTACACTTTAACCGAGCCCATTGGTTTCACCTTCAAGAATTTGTTTAAGAATATCTTCTGCACCTATGTTTGAAATTTCATCAAATTTGGCCAACCGGGTCAGAAGTTATCAGTGTATTTGTGACTTCCAGGCTTAGGCCTACTTCCAAGCCGGATTTGTGCCATTCTTCCCGGGACCAGTATGCTGCCACTGTGGAGATTTAGACGTTCCAAACTCCACTTTCTTGGCTTCATTTTCCAGCTCAACATCTTAGGAAGTCTTCTAGTGGTCCTGTCCAAATTTCAGCTGATTTGGACCATTATCTTTCATATTAGCAGACTGTTTGTGTCCTGGTAAGCAGTCCGGAGTTAGGCTTAACTCACAGCCGGACTTCTGCTGCTCTGCCCGGGAACAGTGTTTCCCTTACTCCCGGACTTGTTTCTGTGCCTTTTGAGGCTCTTTAGGCTTTATTACTATTTTTTTTTTGTATTACTTTACGCAATATTTATCATAGAAAGTATGTTTTAATGTTCTTTAGTTACTTTGCTCCTGTTTTTAAGTATTTTGGAATCTGTTTTAGTCTTACTGTCTGCTGTACCCAAGGCAGAAAGTTTTGGCTGCTGATGTCCAGCAAAGTTCTTTAGGACCTATTACAGTTATTTGTGCTTAGGATTTGCACTTTTAATGTGATATTATTACTTTTTAATTTACTTTTTACTGATATTTTTCTGATTTCGTATCAGTTATGTTCTTGTTATATACTAGGGTTTACAGACATTAGTTTTTAAGCTATTGTGTCATATTATTTGTTAGAGTGGTGGTCCCCTTTTAGTTTGTTCATGGGCTTTCTGTTTGCTAGCCTATTTTGTCTATTACTTTATTATTCTCATTATTATTAGCATATTTATAGCGTTTCATAGCCTGTTAAGTCTTTAGATTTCTGTAGTTACTTGCAGTTTTTAAAACTTGTTTTGTTCTTCAATGTGTTAGTATGGAGCCATTTGGTGTTTTAATATTACCCTATTTCACGTTTTAACCATACTTTTTTAGAATAAGAATTTTATCTTGCTTTGTAATCTTTTGCCACGTTAGTTGTTTATGCTCTATGAAAAAAAATATTTTTTTTCATATGTTTGTAAAGTGAGACTTTAAGTACCATGGTGGGTCTTAATGCCTTTTCATTTCTGTGCTCCAAACCTGTACTAGAGAGCGGCAACACCCTCCGCACACTTTTAACGACCAAATTTCCTGAACTGCCTGGGAGCAAATGTGTTTTTACGGCAGGCATTTTTGCTACAACAGGAATGGAGCGACCTGTTTATTTCTTTGTGTGGGAGGGACAGGAGGTTTTACTCGATGATGTCGTGTGCTCTGACTTTAAATTCTGGCTAGTTACTAGCCCAACTAATATTCCAGGAGGATTTTCTTCCGCGAATTTTAAAAGTGCTGTAAAACGATATCGCCCTGGCCGTAGAGGACAGCTTACCTGATGTTTCACCTGAATTTTCTGCGGCCAGGTACACATCGGGGGACATTTCTTCTGCTACCGAGGTTTCTTTGGACGTTTCTATCATCCCAAAGACCACTGACTTCGAACCTCGTCTGGCACTTTTACGTGATTCCATTACATTTACATTCCGAAAGGACTTGTCAGCGGTGTTGCAGCCAACACCATCTGCTCCATTAGTTCCAGCTGCTGTGGCAACGTGGCCGAAGTCTGCCTCCGATAATGTGGAACAGGTGTCTGTCCCGTCAGAATCCTTTTCCTCACCTTTGACACAAGACGCCTCCCAGCTTCATACGTCTCAAGAACTAACTGACCGCTTGTCCCGTTTACGGGATACTTATTCATTTACTTTCCGTAAAGATATTACGGCCTCTGTATTACCTAAGCCAGGTAGTTCAGGCTTGGGAAGACCTTCACTGAAATCTTCTTATGCCTCTGTGACTAAAAGGGCAACAGGGTTTCCTAGTGACTCTGGAATCAACAAAATTACGACTCTTCTCAAGCAAAAAGTCGCCTTACGCACCGGTTGGGTGCAGCTTCCTCCGTCATTGGACGATGCCGAACTTTTCGAGGGTGCTAATTACAGCCCCCACCAATTTTGTACTTCTGCTTTACACAGAACCAGAGGCCTGGTGAACACTAGTTCACCAAAAATCTCTCCTGGTCATATTTTATTAAAGATTTTGGAATTTCTTGAGTGGTCACCCTTTCGGAATGACTCAATTACAAATATTGATAAGATAGATAACCAAACTTTCATCATTTTTCTTCGCCGCCCTGACTTGGTTTTACAATTGCTACACAAAGGCGACCTGGAATTCCAAGAGGGTTCTGCTACTATTACCCCACTCGCGGATAGTTATCGACCATCTATTTGGCACCCCTCCCATCTTATCTATTTGAAACACACGTACGACATGCCTTACAGCCTTACGGCGAGGTTTTCATGTTCACCAGAGGTTTTTTAAGGATACCTGGCATAAACACTAGGGATTATTTATCAAATAAAGCAAAAGTTATCCTTCAATTACATTCGGACAGTGCTCCACTGCCTGCAACTCTTTCGATTTGTTATAACACTGTGAGGCTGTCACCAAATACTCCCCCTCAACCTTGCTTAAGCTGGGGCTCTGCTGCACATTCTTCTGCCGAATGTATTCGAATCTTCTGTATCAATTGTAAATTGATGGGTCACCGGCAGGATTCGTGCCACAAGGCCTGTAAAGTTTGTCACAGAGCAGACCATGTTTTTCTACAATGCCCCAACGTAAGACTGGTTTGCCTTTTCGGTTTAACAATGACAATTTTAAACCTGTTCACAAGGCTTCTTCACAGCCACTTACAGCTCCAATTGCTTCTAGTCCTGTTCCTCCCATCACAATGGTCAGGCCTGTGGATACAAAGTTTAAAGACCATAGTGATACTGTTTTCAGCATAACGCCTACTTCACCACGACCTATTCCTTTCAAACCATCACGGGATAGGTGTCTTATCAGTAAAACGTCAAAACGTAAACGTCATGTTGATCTCATCCATTCAGCAGTCTCTCCTTCTAGTGCTGTCGCTACAGTGTGCATTCCAGATGATGAACAGCCTCAGCCTAAATCTAAGAAGCGTTTCTTCTTTGACAAAGTGACTAGTCAGTCACCTACTACAGTCGGGACAGCTGAAGATGGCACCACTCTCAGACCTATCTCTGCTTCTGATAAATCCATTTTGGAGGTTTTCCATCCTGTCGTTGCCTCCACTGCATCTGTTAATTGGGATTTTTCATCTCTCACGCCGACTTTGGACAATACTCTCGACGAGTTTCGTCTTCCAATGCATCCAAGTGCTATTACGGAGTGCTCTAGTAATGTGCCACCAGCTTCGACTTCTGATACGTTGGGTATGGAACTAGGTGAGGTGCTACCCAGGATTGTTGCCGACGAGCCAGTTGAGACTTCCACACCAGCCAATAGTGTGTTAGTGGAAACCCAGTCAACCGTTTCTGCTGTAGTGCCACATCAACAAACTCCCACTGTCAGTGTTCCCCTTACTTCTGCTCAGGTGGACAACGATCCTCCTGCAATTTGTATTTCAGTGCAGGGAGAGAATGCTCTCCATTGTACTGCGATAACTTCACCAAGAAGTTCAGGCACTTCCTCCCAGCATCACTCTGAGGATAGCAGACTATCTACCTCTCACGTTCGGCAGTCTTTGATGTTTCAAAGTCCGCCCCCTGACAAGCTCACTTTGCCTTCAGATTCTGCTGAGGTGCAATCTCATTCTAGTTTGTTCAAGAAGAACATTTAAATTTTGTTCTTATTTCATGTTATTTTGTTATTCAACAATTGTATAACTGTCTGCGTTTTTTTTTAATTTTTAAGATTACGTTTTATGTATTCTATTATTTCCTTAAATATTAATGGCCTTTCTGCTCCTGGTAAGAGATGCTGTCTCTTTGCGTTACTGGCAAACAGAAAGCCTGACATCCTTTGTTTGGAAAGGAAACCCAGACTACTTCCCATGCCCAAATAATTTCATATTTTTCTCATTTGCCTTGTTTTTCTGTTTCAAGCTCTCAGGATTCTACATCCGCAGGAGTTGCCATCCTTATTTTTAATACCAGTTTTACTTTAGTTTCTCAGAAACAATGGCGAGGACGTATTGTTTCTATCAATGTTACAACTCCAGCTGGTCAGTTTAGGCTGGTTAATGCTTATGTCCCTAACTTTAACTTACTTTACCCGGAATTTCTCTTCACCTTACAGTCAACCATAGTTTCCCACCTTCCTTGTATTGTTGTTGGGGATTTCAATGCCGATATTTCGGTTTCAACTACCAATACCCAAGGTCGCAAATTAAAAGAGTTCGTTCTGTTTAATGACCTCCATTTTCCTCGTATTTCTTGCGGGTTCACCTTTTTAGGCAACTCACATTCAGATACTTATATTGATTATTTATTTTACAATTCCCTTGTTTCTTTTGACGCAGTTTCCATTCCTTGTTCACACAATCTCTCCGACCACGTCGGACGGCTGACACATTTTTCTTTGTTGTCTCGTCATAGAGCATCAAATTGGATTCCCCCTCCCTCTCTCTTGGTAGATGACGCTTTCAGGCGAGACTTAAAGCATGGCTGGATTTTCATCCTTTCGGCCCTACAGATTCATGGCCAGCCTTTAAAACACGTCTTTAACGCTTCATCAATCGTGTTGGTTTTCAGTTTAAATTGACCAATTCTATTCAGGAGAACAGTTCACTCTACATCGGTTTTTTGTTCACCTACGGAAGGGTTCCTGAAGAGTTGCGTTCAGAGGGGAGACAGATGTTAGCTCAACATTTTGCAATCCAAACCAAGCCTTTTAACTCTTCCTCCCCTTCTTGCAGTCCAATCGGAAACACACTCCAATTTGCCGCAAAACACCTTAAACATGTTCGCCGCAACATGACAGACTACCCGTCAGATCCTGTACTTATTCAAGCTATTTTGAATCATTTTCAATCCAAGTTCTCCTCTTCTTCCCTCCTAACTCCTTTTGTCCCCTCCGAATGGAGTCTTCCCTGCCTCTCTGACCCTCTTCAAGAAGTGCCAGATGACTTCACAGATTTTCTTCAACTTGCCATCAAAAAATGCTGCCCTCTCACGGCTCCTGGTCCTGATGGGTTACCATATTCCCTTTTCAAATTGTTTCCAGTTCAGTTTGCTAATTTGCTTGTCAATATTCTTGCTACTCAGGCTCCGATTTCAAATGTTTCAAAGATGGTTTTAATTCCTAAAGCTAAGGGTTCTCTTACCCTTCCAAACAATTGGCGTCCACTTATGCTTTGCAATACTGATTTTTAACTTCTTTCGAAGGCCCTTCTTTTATTGTATCAAGCAGACCTCAACTCCCTTCTGTCACCGTTTCAGTTTGGCTGTTCGGCTTCTGCAACGTTGAACGATGCTGTTTTTGTTTTACGTTCCATTATTTCCATCACTCAATCTCTCCAGCTCCGCCTTTTCTTTTTTTTGAATAGAGTTTTCCGACGCCTACACCTCAGTTGACCATGATCTTTTATTTAAACTGCTTCACCTTTTTAATTGTTCTCCTTTCTTTATAGCATTCTTAAAACGCTTGTATTTTAGTTCCTCTACTACTATTAATTTCCAAGGATCAACAACCACTTTTCAGACCAACAGAGGGGTGGCTCAGGGTGACCCCAGCTCCCCTCTCCTTTTTTCCCTTTACGTTCGGGCTTTCCTCTCCCGCATAGAATCTGACAATAATATCAAAGGTTTCTCATGGAATGGAGTTACTTGTAAATTTCTCTCGTATTTAGATGACATCGTCTTCATTCTTTCAGAAGAAGATTTTTCCCTTCCTCTTGCGCCATTTTGAAACCATCCAGGAGGTGTTTGGTCTTAGGCTTAATTTGTCAAAGTCTGTCATCATGTCTCCTCCTCCTTGTCCTTTTCGTACACAGCATCCCTTTGGCTTCAAGCTGGTCAGTTCTATTCGTTTCCTCGGTACGTTCTTTTCCTTTAATAACAATTGTTTTCTTGACGTTGGACCTTTCCTATCTGCAAACTTTACCCTTCTTAACAGCCACTTTCCATCTTATTTTCATGACATTTTTACTAGAGCATTGTTGCTAAATGCCTTAGTATTACCTTCTGTTTTCAGTAAGTTTAACTTCTTCCCCCCTCCCAAAAGAATTCAACTTTTATTTGATCGCGAGACCCAAAATTTTGTTTTCGGTCCACGTCATCATTTCCTTACTGCATCTTCAGTTCAGCTCCCGGTTATTTTGGGAGGCACAGGTCTCTTGTCTGCCGCAAAGGCTGTGCTCGCTCACACCATTTCGTTTTTGTTAAAATTAATCAATTCAGACAAATCTCGTGTTTCGTTTCTTCAATTTTTTCGCTGTCAGGGCTTCCAAAAGTGGCTGCTTACACCTTCTTCCAGATTGAAGCCTCTTTCACTCCCCTCCTGAATGGTACAGGCTTGGGGTTTGCTGCCAAGCATTTCCCCAGACTTTGAGGTTCTTCCCTTTAAAGTTATTTACTCCTTCTTGATGCAAGATTGTTCAGTTTCCGCAATCACTTTCCAGCAATCATTCCCGTGGCAACAGCTTTGGACTTGGACTTCGCTCCTTCATTCCTTTTTGATTCGCGAGTTCCAGTGGAAGCTCCTTCACCGCCGGCTGACTACTCCGGCCATGTTTGCTCAATGGCGTGGTTCGGTCCCTCCTCCTTGTCCTGCCTGCCATCCCAGTGCTCTGACCTTTCGTCACATCTTTAGTGATTGTGCGAAGGTTTCGGGTGTTTGGCGACGGGTTCAACCGCTTCTTTCAACACCAGATTTAGTTAATCATCCTTATTTTTGTATTTATGGAGCGTCAGATATTACTTCCCTGGCTGATTTCTTTATTTCTTCTTTGGTTCGTTTTACTCTTTGTGTTGCAGATATTAAATTATTGCCTCCTAAAATAATTTAATTAGTTAGAGTATAATTAATTAAAATAATATGGCTTGAAAAGAAATTTATTTATTTATTTTTTTCCTTGAGAGAGACTCAAGTAGTTCATTTAAATATTCAAATTAGTTTATTGTGTTGCGAGAGGTGAATCGTCATAAGTTGACTCACCGCCTCGTTCTGAAGAAAGAGAAAAAGTTAGTTGAGGTGAATTCTGGTTGAAGCATGTCAGAGTAAAAGTCAGGTGGTGCAATTGAATGCTCAATTCAGTTCAAATCGAATCAAGTAATGGATTAAGACAGAGTCCGAAGATAAGGTCAAGTGAAATACTGACTATGACGGAGTTATACTCAAGCGCCTGGAGTCTAAGAGTCAAGAGACTGCTTAATCTAATATTTCAGAAGTTAAATTACGTTCAGTGCGAAGTCAGTCAGGAGTGCGCACGTAATTAGAGTGAAGACAATTGGAAGAGTCCATTGAGTGAAGCATTATACATTAGACGAAGGTTAAAGGGAGTGTTTACCTATAGTCAAATCGAAGCTAAGAAGTTATGAAGACTCAGAGTAATATTAGAAGGAAAGCTGAGAAGAATAGAAGACAGGTTTAATATTCTAAACGGACGAAGAGTAAGAATTCCATTCCTACAGTGGAAACCTGCAGTCAGGAGCGGTTACGGAAACTAAGAGAAAACTAAAACCTGGAATCCATCCTATCACTGAAGGAGAAATATTATCCTGATGCCCGGATAGAAGAAAGCATTATTAATAGAGAAATCCCAGATTATACTAAATAGACGAATTTCGACACTTCAACCTAAGCGGGAATTATTAGTGAGAGAGGATTTGAACTTTAAT
Organism: Thereuonema tuberculata; assembly: GCA_023159025.1. Classification (NCBI taxonomy): domain Eukaryota; kingdom Metazoa; phylum Arthropoda; class Chilopoda; order Scutigeromorpha; family Scutigeridae; genus Thereuonema; species Thereuonema tuberculata. Next base: position 156,609,441 of record JAFIDM010000001.1, read on the forward strand.
AATTAGCATAAAGTGAAAAGCTATTCTTCACCCCCTGGAAGTAATTGCGCCGTCAGCTGAGACACCGCTTTATCCCGGAGGTTTATGGGAAAGAGAAAGCGCCTGATTCTGTGCTATGTGCCATATTCAAAGGTGTTCCAAGACGGAGGTTGAGTTCAAACATTAAATGGAGTATTCAACGATGTTTATCAGTGCTTCAATCAAGATAAATGGACGGACCTATTATCCACAGGTGTAAAGCCATTGAAGACGTCAAACTGTAAGTTATATTTATTCTAATTCCATTTTGGAGGGAATTTTGTGAAGAGTTTCATGGAGAAGAATAATCACTAAGAGGCAGTTTGTTGATTTCAAATTAAATGGAAAATATATTTGTCAGTGAGGGCAAATAAGATTACACTGATCACAGAGGTGAATTAAATTAGTCATTATATTTATTACATGCGAAAGTAAGCTGTAAATATTGAGAACCCGGCTGTGAATAATTCACATAGGTGTAAAGAAAATAATTTAAAGCCATTAAATTAGTAGAGAGAAAGAATTTATTATTGAGGATAAATTTAATTTCATTTTTTATACAAGTGAAAGACAAAACTATTAAATATGAAGAACGTAAATATATATATATAATCATACAAGTGATAATTAAGGTAATTATTTAAGTATTAGATTCCATACAGGTGATCCAAATATAGCCCATGGAAATGAGTTCTATAATTTATTAATAAGAACTTTAATTTGCGATAGTGAAGTTAGCAAAGAAACTTAGACTATATATTGTTATTAGAAGTGCAAATAGTAAATTGTGCAACAGTGACAAATATTATTATTGAGAAATTAATATTCTATCACAGAGTTTGTGAATTGAATTATTATTTGGAAGTAATACCAAGTGTATATTTTTGGAACTAAATAGAAGAATCTATTATTACTGTGATACGTTTGAGAAACGTGAACTGGACTATTCAATAATACTAAAAAGTATTGTAAATTTGAAAGTTCAAATTTTAATGTCTACGTTATTAAAATATTTTAAAATTTTAATTCTCTTGCCTATACTTGTTTGGTATGCTTTGCAGTTAAAGTATGCGTTCTGCACTAATCTCGCAGCACTTTGTTTTTTTCGCAATCCAGGCACCCTCAATATTGCTTATTTCTTCACACTGCTCATTAATTTACTCCGTTTCCACTGGAACTCTTTTACACCCACAAAATTTTGGTCTTTTTGGGGTAAGGCCCCATTTCTTAAACGAACCCGCAAAGGTTATTGTTTTACTTTCCTTTCTCCATTGGGAGATTGACTTTAGAGGTTTGGTACTCCCCACCCCCTAGTTTTTCCTGGTTTTCTGGGGTTTAGTGTAAATCTTGGTTAATTCCTTGTTTGTCTTTGTGCTAATGGTCTCGGGGATTGGGAGCTCTGGACCGGGTGGGCGGCGAACTGTACTGGATCCCCATGGTAGGCTCTTCGACGGCTATGGGGTGAAGGGTGCCGCCCTGCCGGCGTATCTCCCATCCTAGTCCATCCCTTGTTTTTTTGTCTTTGTTTAATTTAGGGGCACACCATCCTCTAACTGAGTTAAGATTTCTGAATATGTTTTTCATTTTTCATGCTTTGGTTTTTTAATTTCTGAACTTTCCGAATCAGCCAGACTGCTTGGGGGATCCTTTCTAATTTGCACCCTCTGGACTGCTTTGGGCTAGGGCAGTGCGGTGAGTGCTAGTCTGGGTATTCTTTAACAGCTGAAATTCTGTTTCAACATTACCTCCCCTCGTGTCCTCTATTTGGCCTGCTTGTGCCGTCTGCCTTTCTCCTTTAACCTAAGTACTGAACATTTTCTGATGTTTTAAATACTTTCATTTTGAAAAACATATTTAGGTCTGTTATGTTAATATATCAATCAGTTACCTTTTGTTTTTCATTACTGTTTATATTCATTGCTTGTTCTAAAGTGTTTCTTTTATAAATTTTCTTATGTAACTGATTTTTAACTCTTGAAATTTGTAAACCTAAGTATTTGAAATTTTTAAGTGTGTTTCATTTAAAAGCCACACTTAGATCAGATCTGTTAACCCTTCAAGCCGGCAGAATGTACAGCGATACGTTCCCAGGGGGTCAGTCTCTCAGCCGGTTCGACGTATAGGGGTACTTTCTCTGCAGGGGTAGATAATTGGCGGCCGCCCGCGGTTAATTTTACAGCTAAAATCTGGAATTTTCCACTGACTGAGAGACAATGAAAAAGCTTTTATTTTATTGGTCAATTTCAAATTTTCGCGCTCTAGTTTAGCAATTAAGGAATTTTCTTTCAGCTTCTTTCTTCTTTCAAGTTGTTTGTGATTCATGGCGACTTCAACAAAACGGCGTGCGCTCACTGATGATGAAATCCAATTAATTTTGGATGATTCTGATGTTGAAGACGTTAATATAAACACTGAAAGTGATTCCGACAATTGTGTTAGTGAAGGAGATACTGAAAATAGTGAAGATGAAATGGATTCTGACGGAATAACTTGCGTTCAGTTGCCGGCCGCAACAGGTGCGGATTATTCGTGGAACTGGAACCCGGTAAGTCCTCAATACAAACCCACGAAAGTGAATTTTACTGGCGAAAATAGACCCCGAAAAACAGTAAGTTCTATTTTAGAAAGTTTTTTACTATTTTTCAATGCTTTGCTTTTGGATATTATTATTACAGAGACAAATCGTTATGCTGAACAATTTATAGGTTCACATCAGCTGACTCCGAGGTCAAGATGTAATTCATTCACACCGACAGACAGGAATGAGCTGCTTGTTTTTTTTTGGATTATATATGCTTATGGGAATTATTCAAAAGCCAACATTAAAATCATATTTTTCAAGAAGCAGCTTAATTGAAACCCCAGTATTCCCAGACACCATGAGAAGAAATAGATTTGAATTGCTTTCAAAATTTTTACATTTCGCGGATAATTAAAAAAAAATGAATTCACAGGTTCCAAAAATGTATTTAAAATTAGTTCTATTTTAACGGTTTTAAAATCAAAATTTTCAGTCGGCATTTTCTCCAGGTGCCAATATTTCAATTGATGATTCGTTAACTTTGTGGAAAGGAAGGTTATCGTTTCGTCAATATATCCCAATGAAGGCTGCAAAATTTGGCATAAAAACGTTTGAATTATGTGATTCAAAAACAGGTTATCTTTGGAATTGTATTGCATATACTGGACAGGACACTGAACTTGACTCTAAATTTAGTAACCAGTTAATTGGAAAAACGTCAAAAATTGTTTTAAAATTAATTGAACCACTTTTAAATCAGGGCAGATGTCTATGGATGGAAATTTCTATAACTCTCCGGAATTGGCTTTGTTTTTAAAAAATCAGGGAACAAATGTAGCTGGAACATTAAGATTAAATAGAAAAAATGTGTCTTCAGAAATTAAAAATATAAAATTAAAAAAAGGGGAAATATTTGCTGAGGAATGTAATGATGTAATGGTGATGAAATGGAAAGACAAAAAGGATGTTGCAATGATTTCCACCTTTCATAATGCAGATACAGAAACAATAAAAAAAAAATGGAAAAACAATAGTTAAACCCAAATGTGTACTAGAGTATAATTTGTCAATGGGGAGAGTTGATTTCAAAGATCAAAAATTGCAACCGTACCTATTAGAAAGAAAAAATTGTATGAAATGGTATATTAAATTATTCAGGAGACTTTTAAATGTAACAATTCATAATGCGTTTATATTATATAATTCCTGTAATGATCAGAAAGTTGAACATTTACAATTTAGATTGGAATTAATTCAGCAATTGCTTTCAATAAATACTGGATTTGAATGTGTGAAACGAGGTAGGCCATCAATTAATTCTACTCCATCACGGCTGACAGAGCGTCATTTTATAGAAAAAATTCCACCAAGTAAAACTAAAAAAAAGCCACAGAGACGTTGTGCTGTCTGCTCAGAAGATGGTAAGCGCAAGGAAACCATTTATTGGTGCCCAAGTTGTGAAGTTGGACTTTGTTTATTGGATTGCTTCAAAATTTATCACACAAAATTATATTTTTAATGATTTACTATTTTTTTTCCAGGTAAATATTCGTAAAAAATATAAATAAAATAGTTTGGATTGTATATCAACTCATTGTTTTTATTACATCTTCTTATAAATACCATAAAAATTAACAACAAATATATTCTTAAATAGCACCAAACTTAAATCATCTTC
>JAFIDM010000001.1:156660496-156670851 GCA_023159025.1 Thereuonema tuberculata
TATTTCATTTAATAAACACAAAGTTTTATTAAAATCTGAATTTTAGGGTTCGAGAGGTTTCCTTGTTAGATAGATCTATACAGGGTTGTTAACATTAAAGTTCCTTTATATAGAGTTGCCAGAAATGCTGAAAATGTATGTATTAAATTAAATGGAGAAAAGGTGGAACAGGTCAAGCAATACAAATATTTGGGAAGCATAATACAGGAAGACGGCAGATGTAACTTAGATATTAGAGATCGAATTCGTAAGGGTAAATTTGCATTCTATAACAGAAAAAACTTGTTTACAAATCAGATGGATATTGATTTAAGAAAAAGACTTATAAAATGTTACATTTGGAGTATATCCTTGTATGGTTCAGAAACTTGGACTCTGAGAAAGAGAGATACTGAGATGCTAGAAGCATTTGAAATGTGGCTATGGAGGAGGATGGAGAAAATTAAATGGACAGACAAGGTGACTAATGACGAAGTTCTCGAAAAAATTGGGGAAGAGAGAAGTTTATTAAAGAACATTAGAAGAAGAAAAAAGAACTGGATTGGTCATGTACTGAGAGGTGAAAATCTCATGAAGGAAGTATTGGAGGGGAAGATTGAGGGAAAGAGACCAAGAGGAAGAAAGAGAAAAATGATTCTGGATGACCTATTGGTTACAAGTGGATATCAAGGCCTGAAGGAAGAGGCAAGAAATAGAACAACTTGGAGGAAGAGACATTGCTGACCTTATTTGCTGCTTGCCATTGGACCTGTCTACGACAGAACACTGATGATGATGACGATGATATAGAGGGCTATGGAAAGCTTTCTAAGGCTCCAAATGGAAAGAAATTTGGACAACAGGTAGGCTACTTCAAACGATGCGCTCGCCGTTTATTGAAAACAAAAATAGTACAAAAAATGGCTGTAGCAATACAAATCACTTGAACAGCGTTACAAATGTTCAATGTGTCCACCATTGTTGTCAAAAACGTTTTCCATTTTCAAAACGGCATTTTCAATCGTTAGAATGCAATACGTCTGCTGGAATTGCTAGAACATGACGTCTAATGCTGTCCTTCAGATCTGACAAGTTTGACATCTCTCACGATACACCTGGTTCTTCAAAAAAAAAATCATAACCAGAAGGCAAATGAGGTGAGGTCAGGTGATCGGGGAGGCCAAGTTGTCTGGAAATAACGGTTGATAACCATTTCATTCCATTTAGGGCTGCCTTAACAAATTTTGAACACAACGGGTGATGTGGGGTTGCGCACTTTTTTGCATGAATATGGTTTTCTGAAGGCATTCGCATTGTTGAAGCTCTGGTATCACGAAATTCGCCAACATGTCATAATACCGCTGTTTGGTTATGATAACCTATATAACCTTTTTTGGATGGGATTATTAATTGCAAATTGTGTAATTTCATTACCAAATGATTCAAATACTTTTCAATGACATTATTAAATAATTGAATTATATCGTCTGCAACGTAATGCATTACAGATTAATTCAATTACATTGTGCAAAACATATTTGGGAATACCTTGTACATTTGGCATTACACATTAATTGTAATCTGTACTTCCATTACTTTTTAATACATTACTGACCAACTCTGCCAAACAGTCATTTTAGAGAATGCAAAGGGACATCTTGGATAACATGAGAGTTTTCTGTTGCCCATATGCGACAGTTGTGAGCATTAAGCCTAGCCCATTTAACAGAAGTGGTCTTCATCACTCCAAAGAATGTTCAATGGCGAAGTGCTCTCAACTGTCATTCGTGTCATGAACTAAAGTGCAAGTGTTATACGAATTTCTGCATCACCGTGCTGTAGACTCCTTATCTGGTATGGATAGTACCGCAATATCTGACGTATCACTAGCCTTACAGAAGCATATGGCATATCCATTCCACCGGCAACAGCTGGTTCATTACACTACTACTTGGATATAGGCAACTGCCCCCCACCCTCATATTTTTTGAGGAAAAAAATTAATATAAGTCGATAAGCATTATTAACTTTAGCCAACAAATTTCTAATGAATTAAATTATATACAATTTACCTTAAGTAGTAATTTAAAATACTTTACAGTTTGCGCCTGATTAGATATTTTTGACCCCAAATCCTAGAAGTTTGTCCTCCCAATCAAATTGCTGAAATTCTGCTTATGCACATGGAGATTGATGTGACAAATCCACGACAGCTGCAGCCACATCTTCAATGCGAGAAGAGTCCACTCGTTTTTGGCCTCTACCTGATAGAATGCCATGTTGTCCTGTTGCTTTATATTTTGCAATCATTTTGTGAACAGCACGAAGAGGCATGGGCCCACGCCTTACATGCTTCTCATGCCGGAATTCTCTAGCAGCCACAGCATGAATGAAAACTGTTACTTTTCTGCTAAAACAACTTCACCAATAGTGCTTTTTCCTGCAACGTTTGCATTGCTCGTGAAGTGCTGGTAAGCATCTACTGCTTTTGAAGAGCTTTCTTTCCTTTTATAAAGCTGCAACGAGGGCCGCATTTAGGAACTCGACGCCCCTAGGCACTTTTGCCGTCGGCACCCCTCCCAACAATTCCATCCCCTCCTCTTCCCCCTTTCTCCACTAAATAAAAACAATGACGAGGGCGAGTCCATATCAGCCTATTGAAGGGAAGGCTAGGACGGAGAAGTATATTGAAGGGGCAAGGGGGACCGTGCCCGGCAGACGAAGAGATTCGGGGCGCTTATATGTTAACGTAGATGATCATTTCTTGTTTTCATATTTATTACTGCATAGATTCGAAGTGACATGAAAGATCCTTTATTTCGCTCTTGGTTTTTTAAGTTTTTAACTCAAAAAATTTTTAATTTTTTTTTTATTTTAAATTAAGGGCGTCCTTAAAAATTTTGCGCCCTAGGTATGGGCCTAGTCGGCCTTGTAGGTAAATACGGCCCTGGCTGCAAGTCAACATTCTGCACGACACAATGCAACCTCCAATCAGAGATTGACATATGGTCAGTGATGAAACTCTGCGCTCCATCCTCAGCACATGGAATGGAACTTTAAAGTAGTCGAATGTAATAGAATTGCTTCTTGTCATTCGTTAGTTCTTGTGTTACTTTTTAGTACAGTATCTGCATTATTTAAGTTATTTATTTTTAGAGTAGCACATGGTTACTGTTTTAACATCAGTTATCGTTAGCTATTGCTACAGCGCCATCTATTGGCCTTTTTGTTTTGTTAGTAGAGTTTAATGGCAAAAGCATCTGTGGCTAAGCTGCATCAAGGGGGAGGGGATAATAAAGCAAAATAATATTCTTTGTCCGTTCACGAAATTTAAACATGATCCGGTCATTACTGTTACAGTATTTAATGTATTTCATGTATCCAAACAATTGGGTGTTGCATTGCATATAGAGCTGAGAAATGTATACTGCATTTGAAAATAATTGTACAGTAAGAGATATATATTGATGTGTGGTCAAAATGAACGAAAGAGTCGCACGTCAAAGGTTCGGCATAATGTACATATGTTTTACAATTTTATTTACAGTATATATACAATTGGTTTGGATTCTCAAAGCAGGTCAAAGTCATAAAGTTCATAAGGGTTTGGATTCTGAAAACCAGGTCTCAGCTCGCGAAGCTCCCTGCACGGTCCTTCATCAGGAGAGGAGAGCCAATCAGCTTGTCTAATGTCCCTCTGGTTTGGCCAATCACAACGCGGCGTAATTGACCAATCCGGGGGTTTTCGACTTTGCATCAATATATTGTTCAATTTGTTAACTTTGTCTTAAATTAAAATACTACAGAGAGAAAAAACAAGTCTAAATATTACAATATAAAATAGAAAATATCAGTTAATGTTCTGGCCTTGATTATAATGCATATAGTTACAATATCAGTGACAGGAATCATATATATATATATATATATATATATATATATATATATATATATATATATATATATATATATATATATATATATACTCATGTGCGTAAGTAAAATACAGTGAAACCTCCGAATAGCGGACAGTCACGGGGCCGAAAGTTTCGTTCGTTATTGGGAGGTGTCCGCTATTGGGGAGGACTATCTTTTTTTCATTTTTTAGCTTATAGCATGTCATTTAATGAAAAATTACGAACAATCTTAAATTTCTACAATTAACATTGCCCTATGAGAAAATATGAACAATTGCAAACTGTTTACTATTTTCCTTTTCAAATGAATGCTAATCCATTAGTCTTACTTAAAATAATAACAAAATTAATTACAGTATTAATTTTGTCATTATTTTAAGTAAGACAACGGATAGAAAATTAATTTTATTAACTAAAGTAATCAGTTAACAGAGTTTGACATTTCTTTTTTGCATTGAAAACATGTTTCTCAATATGAATATTTAAATCGTTTAACATTGCAAGGCCTTCAGAGTCCCTTTGCTTCCAACGCCTTTTCTTGCAATAATGGCCTACTAATGGGAATGTTTTTTTGCTCGTGCAGCACAAAACTAATCAAAGACAACAGAGTCGATCGCACTTGTCTCCGTTTCCGAACTTTGATGTGTTTGGAGTTTTCGTTGGAGTTCGTGATCCATAATTTCAAAATTTCCTCTGGACGCTACGCATTACTGTAGCCTGATTCTATTGCTTTTGAAAAGCAACACAAGATCGTTCATTTTCTGTAGAATGTTGTCCGTTATTGAGAGTGTCCGCTAATCGGAGGTCAATACATGGAAACGTCTATATTAAGGGACTGGGGATTGCAACATTGTCCGCTATTGGGGGGTGTCCGCTTTTCGGGAGTGTCCGTTAGTGGAGGTTTCACTGTACAAGCAAGAATGCTTGCACCAAAATCCTTCAATAGCTTGGAAGTTGGAACAATAAGTTCTTGAAAATATCGACAATTTTATGTACTTTCACTTGTATGTTTGTATGTATTCAGACAAAACTAAAATAAAACCAAATCTTCAAACGAGTTTGGTAATTTTTTAAAGGAATTGTATCAAACAAGTTTTCTTCAATGCCTACAAGTCTACTGTCTTCTCTTGAAATTCCTCAGTTGGAATCTCAGGTCCTTCAATGCTCATCATCGTACAATGCATTAAGGTTCCTGATAGCATTCTATTTCTTGTCTTACTCAGTATTCTGTTCATCATACTGAAAGATCTTTCCATGGAGACTATCATTATAGGAATGACAAGAAGGATTTCACAGATCTTTTGTAATTCGCAGTACCCAATGTCAGAATTTTGCCAATGGACTTTCATCTGCTTTGTATGTTCCGCTATCAATTATGTACTTGATAAAAAATTTGAAGGATTTCACTTTCTGCATTAAGCATTGGAAAGCTGCACAAAACGTTCTCACTTTGTTGTCTTGTCTTGTAAATCTATTAATGACTGAAAAGTCTCAAAGTGACTTGCAAATATCCTGATATCAATTGATTTATCATTGAACCTGTCTTTGAATTCTTCAATTACATTTTCACAGTATTCCTTCATCTCTTCGAATATTTTCTTCGTATCTTCATTTGCAATCTGATGTACTTCAGATCTGAACTACTTTGACCGAACATTTTTTTTTTGCAAATCCCTATTGATGTCTCCACACTGCTTTACTATATCCCGCAAGTGCAATTCTGTTGTAGTAATTAGGGGGATAGCTTTGGCAAGACTTAAGTCCTTCTTTTGCAAAGCATTGCTGAGGTAAAAGAGTGCACTGAGGAGTTCATTCATCACATGGCAAGTAAACTCTCATTTCTGATTTCCAGCAAGATGTCCTCTGCCAGTGATGCAAGGTCTGTCCCTTCCTTGTAAATGTGCTCACAAGCCATCGGAATTGACTTCAAGCTCCTGAAGACAGCATTCACTATCCTGTAGTGAGACAACTATCTCACTTCAATACATTCTGGAATCTTGCGAACTGGATTAGTGATTACTGCTTAAATTTCATGCAAAATATTTTCCTTTTTAGGCTACTTGCAAAACAGCTTGTAAATGTCTTTCAAAACATGAAAAAGCCTTTTGACCGTTTGGTTTTTATTTCTGAAGGAAACTGCTGCCAGGGACACGATGTTGCTCTACTGTGTACAAAACTTCTTTGTTTGCCTTTACTGAAAGCTTCTTTCTCACACCTCCAACAATCCCAGTCATTTGGAAACACAATCAAATCCAAAAGCAATAATATTGTCACAATATAAATCAAGAGCAGTTACTTCCTTTCCAATAACATCTGAAGTAGTTTCTGCCTTTCCATTAGGGATTTTCACTATTACCAAGAACTTGTCTATGGGAACTTTATCTTCCACAATTCTGAACATTAGCCATATTACTCAGTTCCATTTCATTTCTTAAAGAAGTACTTTCATCTCCAAAACGAAGAACTTCTTGTTTTTTAATGTTTTCTTCAACTCATCTCTCAAAACTTCACCTGTACACACCAGTAATTCACAAGCTTCGTCCTTGCTGATCTATCACTCGGAACTGTTCTCCATGTTTTCAAATCATCATTCAATTCTCAAGAATACTTTCAATCAAACTCTCATATTTAAAAGGTAACAATGGGTGAGACCAAGTTGTATACAAAATGATATTCTGGTACAGCTGTTTCACGCTAATATGGCGATCATCAGCCAGGAGCACTCACAAGTACACAACCAGGTCTTGATACACGGGCCAATATGAGAAAACATCGGAACAAATGTGGCGCCTGCAAAAGTTAAAACAAAAGTTAAAACCATAAAAACTCACCGAAAGGACAAATGGCAAGAAAATTCATGTGCACACCACACGCAACCTTTATGAATTTTTTTAGTGCATAAAAATAAGAAAGCGCATTAATATTTATTATTAAATATTAATAATAATAATAATAACAATGGATGAGACCAAGTTTGTTCCGAAGTTTTCTCATATAGGACCATGTATCGAGACCTGGTTGTATACTGATGACGGCTCCTGGCTGATGATCGTGATATTAGCGTGAACAATATACTATATAAGAGATATAACTGAGAGTGATAAGACAGACAGACTTTAAAATCATGTCAATTTTCAGAGAAGGGCTTATGATCAGAAAGCTGAAATTAAAAAATAATCTGTCTTTTCCTGCATACATATCATTCCTCTACTATCGCTACTTCATAAATACTTGGAATATACATTTGAAGAGTTATCTTCCAAAGTATTTTCTTGGGGTTGTTCTTATACTAATTACTGGCTGTAATGTAGCTCTTTTATAGTGAGTAACTGCCATCATATTACAATGAAATATCATATAAAACACACACACATTAATTATCTTGATGTTTTCAACATAGAAAACCACCTAGGTCCTAAAAGTTTTAGTACTATTCCTAATGTTGTATGTTTTATTTCAAACTTTGGTCTATTTTTAAAATATAGTTATTAATTTTAACTTTGTTTTTTCTTAAATGAATCTTATTATTTGATTATTTGTAGTTAAGTTCAAATCATCTTAATTTCCAATCTTTAACTTACCTTTTCCTATCCCAACCAATCACATTTATTTCATTCTAAGGTTTGAAGATTTTGTGGATTTTTTTTAAAATTTAAATAAATTATTCACTTATCTTTTCTATTGCTTTCAACAATTTAACATTTTTATAAAGTGCAGTATTGGACAAAGAAACAGTAGTGAATATTCTACATCCCATGCAATAATAGCACGTTTTTGTCTTTACTACAGTTTGTTTTGCCCAATACTGTATTATATGACCAATGAATATTATTCAAGAAGAGTGAATTGTGTAATTGATAAATTCCCACGCCATATCTAATTTGTATGTTAGTTTTTCAGCCGACATTCTTCCAGATCCAGAAATATCCTGACCTTTTCAGGTAGCTGACTGTAATCCATCATTCCTCTCAGTGCAACTACAAAATCAAATTTTTGCATTTGTTTTGTAAGGTTAACACAGCATTTACATTTTGATCAATTCATTTCATATATTTATATTTTCAATATTAAGAAATATATTCGAATAAAATATTGTGAGAAATTGCCTTTATTTATTTTCCATCAGGCTTTCTGTCCAGATCAACCTGATATTTATGTTTAAACAAAAGTAATACAAAGATACTACTGTATCTAATAATAAATAAAAAAAATACATAATACATAAAAATGTTAATAATATGTATCAAAAGCTGAATTATTACTTGGCCCTTAAATTTATCAATCCCTCAAGAAGTGTACTGAATAATATGCAAAATCTACAAGAATATCAACCATACAGGTGTCACAGAAATCACAACAGATGCGTAAATATTAGGGGATGAAAGAGTGCTATGGCTTCATAGCAATTAATGCCTTAATTTGTAAAATTAGTTTATATAAGATAATGGTAAAGATAGTGCAGGAAAATATGGAGGAATAGGCCTGATTCAAGATGTGATGAGCCAAACAAATGGATTATGAAGAATAGAAGCCCATAGGCCTGATACCAATGAGTGATAAAGAAGCATATGATTAGATAGTACCATCTATTGGCCCAATACTACTTGTACTATTTTTGTTTTTTTCAATAAATGTCGAGCGCATTGTTTGAAGTACCTGTTGTCCAAATTTCTTTCCATTTGCAGCCTTAGAACATGTTCCAAAGCCCTCTATGTAGAGGAACTTCAATATTAATAAGCCTGTATTTATGATGGGAAAAGCAAGAAAGGAAGCCTATAGGGCTGACACCTGGAAAAATTTTAGGAATATATAGGTAGCTGGAAACATTCTAAATAATATTGGCATTCTATTATTATAAATGCAAACACAAACCCTACCTTAGGTATGGAAAATGATACAATGTTTTTTCAGCATCAATTTGATAACTGATTTGAAACCCATATTGAATGGAACAAGGAAATCAAACAAAACCATATCTCTCTGCACAATAAACTGCTTTTCTTATGATAAAACCATATCTATTTCCTGATATTATCTGGCTTGAAGATAGATCTAAAATTGACAGTGGTACTAGAGCTAGAATTCATAGGGAAAGGTCCAATATTAGATAAATACTTTTCTTTGAGGACAATACTTTTCAGTTTTCCAAGCTGAAATTTATGCAAAAAAAAGGCTTTACTGACAGAAATGCATATATATATATATATATAGGGTTTGTGATATATGTCATATACGAGGATTGATCAGAAAAAAAAGTTTACAATGGCTAGAAATTAAATTTATGAATTTGTCATAATATCAGTGGTTGCTGAAATATCCGATACAGGGCTGTATTGCTCAGTGTCGCATGATCTTTCTCGCATGTATTATTGGAGGTGTCGGCTGTCATTTCAAAATGATGATCCGCTTGGATAACTGGTCTCCTATTGAAACTTTAAAGAAATTGCCCAACATCAGAAAGAAATGTCCTGGTCTTCTGAATGACAGTTGATCCTCCTTCATGACAATGCCAAATCACCAGTTGTACGGAATAGACAGAACTTGCTGCATGGTTTCCGCTGGAAAATTTTGGGATATCCACTATACAATCCAGATTTAGTTCCCAGTGATTTTTATCTGTACCTGCCTTAAAAGAGCACATGTCAGGTCGATGCTTCATCTGCGGAGAAGTCCAGTATGATTCAAAAAAGTGATTACAACAGCAGGGCCCTGATTTTTATGCATCTGGGATGGACAAATTGAAGAAGTGTTGTGACAAATGCATCAATCATCAAGGTAACTTTGTAGAAAATAGTAAGTGCGCACCACTTTAAGGGTACCATCTCATTTTCTTCCAATAAAGGTTTGCTTTTCGTACACATGCTTTATAAACTTTTTTTCTGACTGACCTACATGTATGATCAGTAGGCTGCACTGGCAGCAATTGCTAAACATGAATTTCAAACCAAGATAGTCTGAAGAATGTCTCAAAACTTACTGTACTTGCCAAAAAACAATAGGCTCAGACTATTAAAAATGCCAGGATACAAGAGAATAACAGGCAGTACAATAGCAGATATCTTTGTAAGGAGAGATTTAGCAATGAAATTTAACAGATATAACAATTTGCAATTCCTAAAAGCATTGCATGTAATATCTGCATGGACCACAAAGGATCATCAGATATCATGAAAAAATCCTTATCGGGTTAAGACGGTGAAATAATGATGGAACAGCAACTACAAGCATTAACTCTCACATACTGTGATTAAATAGACAGCAGGTATGTTTTATGAGAGGACCATAAACTGTCATGTAAGAAAACATCTACATGTAGTGGGCATCTATAAGGAAGACCCTACATGAAGGTTATGTAAGGCGGATCCAAGATTTTTCAAGGGGGGGGGGGGCTAACTTTTCTGAACAGCTAACTTGTGGAATTTGTAAATATTATGTAAAGAATTTTTTTGGATTATATAA